>JAHWFP010175819.1:114704-128424 GCA_023313725.1 Lithobius niger | reverse complement strand
TTTTTGAGTGTGGCTCTGTGCCTCCGTCTTGGTTATTTACCATTTTGGTTCCTGTGCACAAGACGGGCAGTAGTAGATCAGAGCTCATAAACTACCGACCGATAGCCTTGTTGTCGTGCATCCGGAAAATTTATGAACGAATGGTCATTCGGAGGTTGAGCTGGCACCTAGAATACTATGAGTGTCTAGCGGGAGTGCAGTTTGGTTATCGTCCTGGACGTAGCGCACAGGACGCCATTCTGTTCCTGCTCTCCAGCATTCGAGAGGCGTGGGCACAGGGTAAGGTTGTCTTGGCTGTCTTCTTAGATATCAAGGCAGCCTATGACACCGTCTCCATCGCATGGGTCAAGGCGTCCCTCTTGAAAATGGGAGTGAGTAGGCAGTTAATTGACGCGATTGTAGCACTGTTAGGGAAGCGCGTCTTTGTGACTAGGGTCAATGGGTACTGGTCAGCTGAAGCAGCGACTGACAGGGGACTCCCGCAAGGCAGCTGCCTCAGCCCTACGCTCTTTGCTGTGGCAATAAATGAGGTGCTGATAGAAATCGGACTAGCGGCAAATGTAGTCTGCTACGCTGATGATGTGGCGGTGTGGTTCGTGGGAGACGTACTTAGCCTCCTTGTAGGGCTGGCACAGGTTACCCTTGATAGAGTTCAGTGCCTTCTTGGAGACCGGGGCCTTTTGTTAGCCCCAGCCAAGACAGAAGTGGTTGTGTTTGCGAAATATGCAAGGGCAGCTCTTGACCAAGTGCGGTTGAGGGTAGGTGGTCAGATCGTCTGTCCGAAGCGTAGTGTGAAATATCTAGGTGTAGTTTTGGACGCTGCTTTAGAGTGGTCGCTGGATGTAGCCAAGATAAAGGCCAAACTCGAAGCAAGAGTGGCAGTCTTACGTGTTCTCTGTGGTGTGCAGGGTGTTACGCGCGGGGCTCTCTTGGCGGTGTACAGAACGTTCGTCAGGTCGACGATGGACTACCATCTCCCGTTTCTAGCGACGTCTACTAGGCACCTAAAATCGCTCCAAGTGGTAGTAAATGGCTCCCTTCGACTAATCACAGGGTGCATTGCCTCTACCCCTGTGCAGGCTCTATGGGTAGAGTGTGGAGAGTTGCCAGTTGCACATAGGGCGCGAGATCTTTTAGCGGCTCTCTGTATGCGTAATTTTAGTCGTGGCAGGGGTGACCCGGTCGGCTGTATTTTAGAAGATTACAGCAGGTTGAGTGAAAAAGCAAGAGGCATCCTTGGAGAAGCAGGAGCAGGAGTTACGTTGCTCCATCAGGTGTGCCGTGGTTCTCCCTTGGTCTCTAGTGCGCGTGCTCTTAGCCCCTGGAGTTGGTGCTCCCATGTAGGTCAGGTTTTCCAGCACCAGTATACAGAATGCGATGTGTTTTGTGACGCATCCTTCAGAGTGAGAGACCAGAGGGGTGGTCTCGGAGTGGTGATACCTACGCTCAAAGTAGCTGTAAAACGTCATGTGACTGCTGTCACATCGAGCTTGCTCTGTGAGCTTCTTGCAATTTCTGTGGCGCTGGATGTGGTTCTTGAGTTGCAGCTCCCGTCGTTCACACTGTATACTGACTCGCTGGCGAGCTATAGGCTCATACAGACATCGTGTGAGAAGCTGAGTGTGTCCGATCCACTGATTTATACGATTCTTTGGAAGTTGTGGATGGCAACACGCAGCAGTCGCGTGGCATTTGAATGGACGAAGGGGCATGACGGGAATCCTGGAAATGTACAGGCAGATGGGTTGGCGCGTGAAGCAGTAAGGGACGAGTGCTTGGCGGTTGTCCCGATTCTGTCAGTGCAGATGAGGCGCCCGCTGCTGAAACAGTGGGCTCTTGCCGCCTGGCAGACGGAATGGGATACATCTGGTGCTGCCAGGGGTTTTCATGCTCTGCAACCGGCTTGTTCACCCAGTTCGCGGTTGAACAGTATGTCGCACCGAGACGCGGGAGTTCTGTCGAGACTTAGAGTGGGACACACGCTTCTTCGCTCCCATCAGTTCAAGTTTGGGTGGGTAGATACGCCGCTGTGTACTACGTGCCAGGTAGAGGAGACGCCTGAACACGTCCTCTGTCAGTGCATGCGATTTACAGCGGCACGAGTATTGTTGGCTCCCTGGATGCGGAGGGTGAACACCGTGTCAGAACTGCTAGCGACATCGGGAGGGGATCGGACGCTCGCCCGCCTAAAGATGGTGGCAAGGTTCTGTAGGGTAGCTAGGATTAATGTGTAGTGTTTTAAGGAGTATCCTGTTCCCTCCAATCACTGTGAGAGAAGAGTGGCATCAGGGTTTGTGTTGGTGAGTGACATTCTAGTGCGTTGACATAAGTGGAGTGCGGAAGTGGGTGTGGAGGTGCGCAGCATTTGGTAGTGACGTGCAGTGTGCGGTGCTGTGGGAAGTGTGCATCCCACCGGAACTCCCCTAGATGGGAGAGAGAAAGTGGGTGAGGGCTACATGTTCGTGTGATGCGTTGTGACATCGCATCATTTGTGAAGTGAAGTGGCTATGTGGTTGTCGGACACGCCCAATTGTTACTGGTGCAAGTGGTGTACGGTGGTGTTCCCTTGGTGCTGCGTGCACTGTTGCTCTCGTGTTGTTTTGTGTTCTGTATTGTGCATTATTGGGGCATTGTATTGCATGCGACGGTGTGGTGTGACGGTGTGGTAAAATATTTCTGTATAGGGTAGATGGGGCGTACGGCTACGGGCCACGGCTCCTAATAAATGAAGAAGAAAGATAATGATAAAAAGGCGGCCTCACTAGCAGACATATGTCTGTTAACTGTAAGCAACTAAAAGTTTATTTTGGCAAGTTTAGGTTAAATCTCAATGCGTCAGAAATCTTTCAAATTGAGGTAAATGTAAGGAGAAGGTGCAAGGATAAAGAAAAAAAAGTCTGAGTGTCCACCATTCATAGAGAGAAAGATGCGTCAATAACGTTGTTAACTGCTTAAGCATATAATGCATAAAGCAGTTATTGAAATACAGTTGGGGAGAAAAAGGGGCTTGCGTCGTAGCTATTGTTAAATGACGTCACGTCCCACTCCAGTCGTTTATTTGCACGGGTCAGCCTATCACCTTGCGTCTCACCGGAAGTGACTTAAATATTAGCCGATTTATCATGATTTCGATTAGAAGACGTACCAGCAAATTGTAGGCGTTGTTATTGAAGTGTTTGTGGTTTGCATATGAAGGGTTGTAGGTCCTTGACTAAAATTTTTTGCTAATTATGTTTCTGTATGAAAAAAAAGAGGAACGGAAACTGGTCCAGCTTATTTCAGGTTTTGACAACATGCACGGAAAACGGAATTCTATCTGTTGTTCGGCTATTGGCGAACCACTGAAAAGAAAATGGCGAGTACTTTACGGTTCGTTGGCAAGGCTGACCCAATGCTAGGCGTATTGGCAGCAGCGGAGTTATGTGGCTCCTGCTTATCATGTAGTTATTGTATAATCGATTATTTAGTGTAACCGTTTTTGTAGTATGAATTCGACAAACGTGTGAGGCAACGGAATAGTGCATACTAGGTGCATAGCTAACGGATTTAGAAGGCAAGAGCAGCGCTACACAATAAAGGCAGAATTATAAATTCATTCCACGGTCACTTTCGATAGTCAAATAAAGAATAGACGGAACAAGTTTACTTTATGCGGCTTATGGGAAGAATAAGAGCTCCTCACCGAAAAAAAAACACAGGACGACCATCAATTATGCTCCAACAACCTCACAACACAAAGTCAAAGGCTTTGGGGGCAAAAGCTTCGTTTAGCCGTCAGAAATGAATAAAAGCCGCACTCTTTGCGCTAACGGACGAGAGGCCGTTTTCTTCCCATGTTCCCATCTGATATTTTTCCCGTAAACAGTTCAGATAGGTGGGTTGTTATTGTCAGTTTCGTGTGGTTTTGTTGTTATTGTCGGTTAGGCTTGGTAATGGTTAGGAACCGGCTTCGGCATTTCACTTGAGGTATAGAACTGGTTGGGGTTTGACGTTTCACTTGCCGGACTTTTGCCCAGTTTCTTGCTTTCCGGCATGGCGCGGTGCTAACTTTGGACTTTCACCACGGCCAAACGGTGCGTCTGTCCCAAAAATGGAAGAGGAAAACATTACTCATCAGGTAATTCTTAGTCCATTAAAAAAAATTGGACGAGTGCCTGTTTTCTTCCCATGTTCGCTTTACACACACGGCCCGAAATTCGAAAAAAGAGATAAAACCTACCTTTAATTTTCACAGACGGCACTACAAGTTGATCCCAAATTGCGGAAACTCGTTAAATCATCATTATCATAACCTAACCACTTAACTGTCCCAGTATGAAATGCCAAACCCCAACCAGTTAACTACCTCAGTATGAAATGCCAAAGTCCAAACCTATCTAACCTGACCTAACTGACAATAACAACAAAACTACACGAAATTGACAATAACAACCCGCCTATCGGAACTGTTTACGAAAAAAAATATAAGGTGCCCTGTCGGTCTTGCTAGCAAACGCAAACACCGTACAGATGTACGGATTGTGGCGCTACAAATCTACTGTTTTAAGTCGTTTTAACACATTTTTGCGCTCTGAAAGCAACTGTCTCTGTATTTAGGAAGGTGTTGGATCCATTTGGAATCAATATCGTAAGGATATCGAGTATGTGCGTAATGTAAACTTTAGCCTAATAGAGAGCTTTGTGTTTTGTCTATGAAAATAATAATGTTGCGATATTTTGCATAAGCAGTTTATGTATTTCTTTATGAAATTCTTGTGTTTATGTTACTGACTAGCTAGCTAAGTTTTTTCCCATGTTAAATCTCATAGACTTTTTGTGCATAAAAAGCGCAAAATTGAGACAACCTACGTACCTGAACTTCTTCACACGGATGCCTGGTGATCTGAGCATGGTGCTTTTGTTGGTTTGGGGGTTGTAGGGGTCAGGACAAATGCGTGGGAGGGTTTTGATATTCGCCACCAGCGAATTTAAATTTCGTATCTTTTCCAAGTTGCAACCAACAATTTCAAGCAACAATGGCTTGAACAATCAGCACTGGTCCTTAGATTTATTGTAAAAGCCTGGACGAACTAAAACCTGAACTGTAACTAAGGACAAAATAAGCAAACATTAACGTTGCCGTGGATTGCGTAAGAATAAGGGGATGCACGTTAGATGATGGTTAGGCAACAATACGAGCATCCACGAGCTAGCTAGTTTTTTGTTAATGACCCAAAAATAAACAGCGACCTTTGGGGGTTACTGCATGAATAAACGTGAGTGAAGAAAGCAAACGGAAAAAATTCGTAATTTTGCTGATGTAACGGCTAATTAATTTATATAAAATTCCTCAAAAAAAAGGTAGAGCGACATAAGATGGTGCGCTGACTTTTTGTATTTTTTGTGTGTTTTTGTGTGTTTTTGTGGTGATCTGACCATGGTCCTTTTGTTGGTTGGGGGGTTGTAGAGGTCAAGACAAATGCGTGAGAGGGTTTTGAAATTCGCCACTTAGCCAGATTGATTGGGTGATTGCTTTTATTGTGAACCCTGGCCCGCAGCCATGCGCCCATCCTAACAAAAAATATAACAACCAACCAACAACACGACACCAAAATACACCAGAGCCAGAAGATCGACGCCAGGGTTTGAGGTTGTTTATTTGGGGCCCTAGCCTTCCGCCACACGCCCTCACTACTACAGCAGTACATCACTGCAATACCCACTATGCACAGCACACAACGTACAACTTACAATGAACAACTTACACAATACCAGAACCAGAACTATGACAATCACTGGCAACCACAGGAGGCAATGGAGACAAACGATAGAGGAGGACCGGACTAGACTGGGACACCACTAGCTTGTACGAAGGAGGCAATGGCGCGCAACCTTGCTATTGGGTGCCCACTATGAGAGACGGTAAGGGAGAGAAGGCCACTAAGAGACGGATCATTCCTAATGTACATGGCAATACGAGTCCGATGAAGCTGTAGGGCACGACACGTTAAAAGATGGTGCTCTGGGGTGAAATCCACTCCACATTCGATACAGAGTGTAGACTGTGCCCAACCAAGTCTATACCGATGAGCAGGAAGGAGGGAATGCCCTGTACGAAGACGGGACAAAACTCTGCCCATCCAGACCGGGAGACCTGCGAGGGGAGAGAACCAGCTACACGTGGGCTGGAGATAAAGAGTGCGACCCGTTGAGGTGGACTGCCACTCTTCAGTCCAGGTCCGCAGAACCCACGCACGGAGCCAGGGGCGCACAGACCGCACTGCAGCATGCAAAGCAATACCTTGATTGCCCTCACACACTGCCTCTCTAGCAATGCCATCAGCTTGCTCATTACCAGTAATCCCATCATGGCCTTTCACCCACCGTGGCCTGACAACACCTCGGCTGCTCGCAGCCCAAAACCTTCTGCACACGGTGTACACCAGTTGATCAGCAAGTTCTTGGGTTATCACTGCCCTATGAAGCAAAGCGATAGTGGATTGCGAGTCTGAATAAACAGTAAAAGACGGCAGGAACAAGTCTAGCGTGACATCTAGAGCCACTGAAATAGCGCAGAGCTCACACATCATGCTGGAAAAGGCCAGTGGAACGTGACGGCACAGAAAGACTTTAAGCGAAGGGACTGTGACGCCAAATCCGCCCGATCAGGTCTCACGGTAGAACGACGCATCACAGTAAACTGCACAGTCAGTAGGAAATTCACAGAAAACGGATAGCAGCAGGACACCAAGCCCACGGACATAAATGCACCACTCTGCTCACCCGCAGTGAGGCAGATGAGGGCAAATTACGAAGAAGCCTGACACCAGTTCCCACTGGACCCAGAGAATCCAGAATAGATGGATGTAGGTCGGTGTAGTCGGTTATGATCCGACTGACTGGATCCAAAAGTCCTCTGCTGACATTGCGGAGACACAACACGCACAACAGTTCTGCAGCACGCCGTTTCAATGGGGGCTCGCCAGGGGATTTTCAAGCAACAATGTGTGGATGCAATAATGAAATGTAACGAAGGGCAGTCACGTTTCCGTGGATTCATACGAATAAAAGGCCGCACGTTAGTTATGCAACAAAATGAATATAAGACAGTGAGACCTTTTGTATATTACATATCAAGACACACGCTAGTGTGTCGCCCGAAGATAAAACGATAACATTCAGATAATATATATACATATATAATTATATATATATAATTATATATGAGCATGGCGACCACTAGACACGTGTGTATTTACAGCAAAGGCAGTTTGGCTGTTTTCAGGCATGTGAGGATAAATAACTATGTGACAGAAAAGGCTGAAACTTGTTTAATCGGGAGACTTTGGTCGCCTGATAACATAAAACTCACTATTAAGGACCCAGCTTACCGTTAACTTGTTGAAAAAACGACGTGAATAACGTTGATATTTGCAGAATTACTGCCTACTGGCTAACGTTTTTTTTTGTATCACGAAAATAATTCTTCCATGCGGTGAAAAAAACTGGTTCTAAGCTCATTTTAAAGATATTGCTCTGTAGAAGTGTCCTTTTCATATGGCCCTTTCTAATTACTCAAATGGTTCTGGGGTTAGGGAGCTCCAAACGACCAAATTGATTGTTTTGCATTGTTTTAAAGATTGTTATATTGCAACAATGCCAAACTGAACATTAAATAAATCCATGCGTTTGCAGTACTAATAAGATATGCTAATCGTATGAAAAAAGGTGACAGACGCCCCCAAAATCTAATGAAAACCTAAAAAAATAAAAAACATGGACCAGAAAACTATATTGGTGTTATCATCTCATAATTGCAAAGAAAAAATAAATTTCAGCAATTTGGACAAAAAATATCTGATATCTACCCCAAAACAAAACTTGTTAATGATTCCCGCCAAGCTTTACGGCTGTGTGAAGTCATGATATCAAACACAAGCTCTTTCGCCAAGCTAATTCCACCGAATAAGACTTCAAACGTTAAATGAAATTATTGAAAATTGCTCGACAAGCAATTTTCATATATTTAATTTAAGCTTCGAACTATTATTCGGTGGGATTAACTTGGCGAAAGAGCTTGGCTTTTGATATGACGACTTCACACGGCCATAAAGCTTGGCGGGAATCCTTAACAAGTTTTATTTTGGGATAGATGACTATAACTATAAGCAATGTAATCATATCGAAGATATGTCCCAATGCGTCCGAAATCTTTGCAAATGTGGATAATGTAAGGGAAAGGTGTAGAGATTCAAAAAAAAGGAAGGGTATGCGCTGATTGAGTGAGCGAAACCAACAAAAATTGGCGTTAGTTAGCAAGTGTGTGCAAAAATGGGATTGAAGAAACTTGTGTATGTGAAGCATGGAGAAACAATAAACCAAACCGCATCAATTTGCCAGTTATAACAGCTTATTGGATGATGGAAAATGGAAAAATTATCAAGCTAAAAATTTGTAGACAGAAAACTCCTTCAGAAAAAAAGGTCGACTAAAGATAAGACGGTGTGACCTTTTGTACGTTCGGTCCTATGAAAGTTGTGATATCCACCCAAAACCAAAACTAGTATAAAAGAGGCCGCCAAGTATCAAAAAAGGGTCGGCCTCTAAAGGTATTGATATCATTCAACCAGGCCGCCAAGGTTAATCCTATTAGAAAACTTAATTGCACCGAATAATAATCGTACCTCGAGTAGCAATCTTATAGTTTTCATTTAACTTTCGAACTATTAGTAGTTGCGATTAACTTGGCTGATAGGCTTAACCTTAGCGGCTTTTCCCTGGTTGAATGATATCAGTACCTTCAAAGGCCGACCCTTTTTTGAAACTTGGCGGCTTCTTTTATACCAGTTTTGGTTTTGGGTGTATATATTTGGAATCGGGGAGTTCGTCTTTCGGGTTTACAGGTTAAGCCTATTTTTAGGCCTATTTTTTTTTTAGCCCAATTTGTTTCACTATTCAGTAGAAATATAGATTGACGGGGCACGAAGCACCCCCCTCCCCAACTGCCAAAACTCCAAAGAAGTTAAGCAACTAGAGCGTCATAGCGTGATTTGAAAGCGTTGAGTGAAGGAGCACAAACAACAGATTGAGGGAGGGAGTTCCATGGTTTAACAACCCTTTCCGTGAATATGTGAAAGCAAAGTTTAGTCCGAGATACATTGCCGGAATACGGAGTGGCTGGCCACGAGTAAAGTTGAAATTTGGAATGAGGTAAAGAACAGGGTCCACATCAAGAAGATCGTGAATGTTGGTAGGTAAGTGTCATATCGCCACGATGACAACGATCACGAATGGAGGAAAGCCCAAGTTTACGTAGGCGATCGGAATAAGGTAAGGAACGAATAGTGTGACACCATTTGGTAAGGCGACTTTGGCAGTTTTCTAGACGATTAAGTGAGTAAAGATTGTCGGGATGACAAATTTGGGAGCAGTAACCAAAGACTGGGAGGATGAAGGTTTTGTATAAAATAGCCAACAGGTAGGGTTTAAGGTGTGAAGATTGAAATTTAGAGCGTTATCAATAAGGATCCCAAGGTCAGGATGATTACTAACAGGAGTGATAGGTTTGCCAGAAAGATAGTAAGGAAAGTATGGCTTAATTCCCAAGGTAAAGGACGTGCCATTTATCCTTATGAAACAGAAGGGAATTTGTAGAGGCCCAGTGCACAACGCGTTGGATGACTTCTTAGTTGGAAGTAATTTGCAGGAAACAGAGTCAGAGAAGATTTTTAAGTCATCAGCATAGCAGGCATTAGGAGAACGAATAACAGAAGGTAAGTCAGAGATGAAAATATTGAACAGGAGGGGACCAAAAACGGAGCCTCGAGGACCACCAGAGGTAACGTGATGCCAAGGAGCGGAGGAACCATGAAGGACGACCCATTGCCGCCTAAGGAGTAGGTAGGAGTTAAGCCAGGAAAAAATGTCAGGATAAAAACCGAAAGAAGTAAGTTTGGACAAAAGCTTAGCACGTGAGACAGTATCGAAAGCTTTACTGAAATCAAAGAAAACAAGGTCACATGGTAGACCAACGTCAATAAGTTTGGTAATGGGATCATACCTAGAGAGAAGATTGGTGAGGCAAGAACGTTTAGGAAGTAAACCATGTTGGGTGGCTGGAAGAATATTGAGTTGAGAACATTCATCAAAAATATCAGAGTAGGTAACCCGTTCAAGGATTTTTTTAATGGACGAGAGGAGACTTATAGGTCTGTAATTAGTAACAAGAAATAGGGAACCCGATTTATGAATTGGAGTGCTATGAGTATCCTTCCAGCATGAAGGAAAGGTACTAGAAAGGATGGAATTGGAGAAAATGTGAAACAAGGGGATGGAAAGAGAGCTGGCAAAATTACGAAGAAAAATTGAAGGAATGTTATCAGGACCTGAATAAAGGTCTTCCTTAAGGGATAGGAGAGAGGAAAGAACATCGGTCACTCGGAAACGAATGACGCCAGCAGTAGGTGAAATAGGATTGCGAGAAGATGCAGGAAGGAAAGTTGTGGAGAAAAAATGATTTAGCATGGAACCAATGGTAACATCTTCAAGGGAGAAAGTATTGTCATCATTTCTGATACAGCTTAAAGGGACAGTTTTGTTATCATTTTTTAGGTAAGAAAACAGTACTTTGGTGTTGGTTTTGGAACGTTAAATAAGGTTGTTTTCAAACGAAGTTTTAGCAAGTTTCATTTGCATGATAGCATTCTCTCTAGCAGCGAGGAAGTTTGCCATGTTAGATTGAGACGGAAAGGAACGAAGCAGACGGTACAAATGCTTTTTTTTTGTTTAATGAAGCACGAAGTTCAGGTGTGGACCAGGATGGGCGGGAGGAAGAAGACTTCTTGGCCACAGGAATGAAATGGGAGATAATGGCTTGAAGGAAGGTGGTAAGTATTTGAACCTGTGGGTCAATATGAAAATCGGCAAGTTCGGTAGACCAATTAATGCAGGAAATAATGTGGTTAATAAGTGTATAGTCAGGTGAGCGAAAGTTGTAAGAAGGAGAGGGACTGGCTTTGGTACAAAAGTCAATATCAAGTGAAAAAGTGAGGACATCAAGATCGCAACGCCCAAAGGCAGGTGAGTGAGTGATTGAGGAGAGGTTGAGAGAAGGAGAGCAGATAAGCAAATCAAGTAACATGGAACACTGGTTTGAACGATGGCGAGTAGGTTACGTAACGTGTTGTACAAGATTATGGTCTTGGATAAAGTCCAGAAACTCAAGACTGGCACTTGGGTGAAGTTCGGAGGTAGTGGCACTTATCCAGTTGATATTAGGCAGTTTGAAATTCCCCATGCAGAAGAAAGGGCACGTCGGGTTGGTGGGCACAGCATTGTTAAGCATGTAGAAGCGACTTGGCCAGTGTGTGGGGTAGCCTTTTACTAGAATTCGGTAGGTGCAACCAATAGTGATATTGTCGGACGAAGGAACGATGATCGAGCACCACAAGGATTCCCATTCACTGAGGGAGCCGGAGTTAGAGCCACTAAGAAAAGACGGAAGATTGCTTTTAATGTAAATGAGCACACTTTCGTGAACCCTGAGTAAGCGGTAACTGCGGTTGGCTGTGTAGCCATTAAGATTAATGGTTGAGTCCGGGATATCTGGAGTGAGGTGTGTTTTGGAGACGCTAATAATATCAGGTGACGAAAAATAGCAACTGTGGGAGAGCTAACCAAAATTAGACTGAAAACCAAAAGTGGGAAAAGGGTTGGGGAACTTTGGGGGTAATTAGGGTTAAGAAGGCTTGTTTAGGTTGGGGGAAAAGCCTAACCACAATTGGGCCTACTAGAGGCCTAATAAGCCAGAAATACCACTAACCAGAAGACCTAGCGAAGGCTTTCTGATTTTACCATGCTGGCCCCTTGCTTAAATACGTTTTGGTAACCCCTGGCAACCGCGAAATGGCCAGGGTATTATGGGTAATCGAAAGTTCTAGAATGTTCTAGAGGCAGGAACCGGAAACTAAATTATAAGACATAGATAATGTCCACCTATGTAAGAATGGACACCCAAGACTAAGATTGGTCATTGGCCCCAGCAAACATGCAAGTAACAAGATTTGCGACATACTCCAACACCCACACGAAGCTCTGAAAATTACTCTTCGCAAATCTTGTGTCTAAACTTGACAAACATACATCTTGTTAACACTCTAACCATGTAAATTTTTATTTCAACATGTCTGTAACTAAAAGCTGAAACGAACACATACATCAAAGCACAGTCAATAACAACATCAACTACTAAAACACACTTTCTTGTTTTTACTAATGAACATGAAGGATGACTAACTCTCCACCGCGGGTTTAAAAAAAAACACCCGTGACCCTGGAACTATAGCCTAGGGGTCACGCACTTGCATCCGAGCAGACGACTTTTGTGATAACGGCGTCTTGGTACACGACTTTGGATAACCCAATCCTACCGTTGTGGAATTGGGCTACAACTACGTTTGTAGCCGATGAACATGAAACATAGCAAAGAGTAGCAAAGAGTTTGCTCATGCGAGACAAACTAACCAACTTCTCACAAACAAGAAATTGCTCTTAAGAGCAAACCAGAAACCTTTATGGTATAAAGAGACAGAAAACTAGTAGCTTTCCTTAACAAACAGACTAAAACGTCGCCACTAAAGACGAAACCAAAACGCAACTATTATTGTATAATAGGCGAAATACGAACGAATGTATGCCACTGAATGAGCATAACCAAACCTCAAACACTGCCACCAAGAATGGGCAAACCAAGAACTGGACATCGAAAAGCGTACGTTTAAGAAAAACCTGAAACAACTACTAAACAACTCATTCTCCACACTATAATTAAGTTAGTTCTAAAGGCCGAAAATTAGGTTGATTTATGGGGAAAAAAACCCTTTGGGGAAAAAAACCGTCGCAGAAATATTGCTCTTTATGAGCAACCACAAAATTGAATGCTTATTATTAAGATTACTAATTGAAAATTGCCGTAAGGCAACCCAAACGCCAAAGCAAATTTTCCCCCTACACTAAACATACCAAAATTCTAAAGTAGCCTTTACAGCCAAACTAAGCCTTGATTAGAAAATTGTCTGAAGTAAAAACGTTTCTGCTTTACCTCCAAAGTTCAAAACACCAAAAATTCAAAATAGGCCTAAAAATAGGCTTAACGCCCAAAACCCTAAAAACTGATTCTTAAGACCCTTCTGCATGCCCCTACCAATTTTGGACAAGATCCGAGGACGTTAGGCTTAACGAGTACAATAAACACAAAAACTTGAAAAATAAGGCCCAGGCTTAACCAAAAGGTTTAACCACGTTTTACCTTATTTTTCACGAGGGAAAGAAAAAAAACTCCTAAAAGGGTCGAAAAGTAAACCTAAAGGACCCAGACTCGAATCCCCAATCTAAAGGACCCCTAACCCATTCCCGACCAGCCTTACTTCCGGGTTTCGGCACCATGACGAAAAATAACAACTGTGGGAGAGCTAACCAAAATTAGACTAAAACCCAAAAGTGGGAAAAGGGTTGGGGAACTTTCGGGTTAAATAAGGGTTAAGAAGGCTTGTTTAGGTTGGGGGAAAAGCCTAACCACAATTGGGCCTACTAGAGGCCTAATAAGCCAGAAATACCCCTAACCAGAAGACCTAGCAGGGGTTGAGGGAGGACCAGCTGGGTGGCTGGCCCGAAGACTTTCTAAGTTTACCATGCTAGCCCCTTGCTTAAATACGTTTTGGTAACCCCTGGCAACCGCGAAATG
>JAHWFP010175819.1:38572-114694 GCA_023313725.1 Lithobius niger | reverse complement strand
TTGGTCATTGGCCCCAGCAAACATGCAAGTAACAAGATTTGCGACATCAGGAGAAGTTGAGAGGTAGCAAATTTAGGTTCATCAAGTTTGTTACAGAGGCCCATAGCATTAAAATACAGGCACGAAAGGCTATGAACAAGGGTTTGGACGGCAGTTGTAGTGATGAATGAAAGTTAGGTCTTGGAAGCCTCCTCCAGAATTGAGCTATGATGGCTGCTGCAACAACTAGCGACACTTGCATTGTCACTAATGGACTGCTTCTCGGTATCTTCTTAGGTGGTAATCTGAGTTGGGAGTTTGCCTTGCATACTTTTGTTTTTTCGATAAGTGATGATGTCAGTGGGAAAGGACTGTGGCGACTTAGAGTGGCCGTTTTCTTGATGCTGCGGAAATAGAGGCACATTGGTCGGACTAAGTTTCAGTAGAGACTATTGTCAGTAGACAATTTTCGCTCGTATTCAATCAATTAACTAGGACCCATAATTTTTTCAGGGTTTTCAGCTAATATCTAAACTGTTTATGGGGAAAAGAGTCCGTGAAGGGTTGTCGCTCCTTCAATAAACAGAAATAATCTGAATAGGCCCAATTGATTCTGTTTTACAATCAAATGTACTGCATCAGGCAGTTTATTAGAATATAGAATCAGCCATCATTACCAAAGTAATAATACCAAAGTGACGAATTTCTTTAGGCTGATCAAGAAATGATTTACAAACGATTTATAAATTGGTAAGGCGCTCACAATCTATACTAATACTAAAGCAAAACCATAAAACAACCAAAAGGGGTGATATCATACAAAGACTCCATAAGGGTAGGACCCATTAAGTTTTTGCCGTAGGAAGTAATGATGTCTTAGCCAAAATGGGTGCCACCAAGTTTGTGGTCCCAGCCATGATTTACTCAATCTTACCTCGGTGATTGTCAGTTAAGCTTAAATGATCGTAGTTCGGACCAAAAACTTGGTGGCATCCATTTTGGCTCATGTATCACTACATTCTATGGAGAAAACTTGATGGGTTCCTTCACCCTTAAGGGGTTTTTGTATGAGAGAAGACTACAAATATAAGAAGACTGTCTAAAGAAAGAGAATTAATTCGTTCGTTGTTTAGGCTTATACTTAAATTCCGTTCTAGGTCTTAAGCTGTGAGGTCTTAGTGATGTCAGAGCCGACCACCATGAACCTACTCATCGCTAGTATTTTGTGTTAGTGCCACACTTTACAGGGGTTTTTCTATTTCATTTATTTTAAGAATTTTTGCATTGTACAAATTATAGTATTAATTCAGTTTGTAGGACCCATTCTTCCATTAGCTACTCATTACTTCACCTTCTGATTTTCCTTTACTTAGCAAAATAGCTGCAGAACATCAAGTGACAATGCCACGTCATTAATCTAACACTATACGTTCACGGATGTAAAAAAAAAACATAGCCAAGGACTGTACGAATCAGTAAGACTAACTTGTAAACCAACCATTTCGTATGGTTTGAATGTAAAGTAGGGCTCCACAAGACACTAACTTATACCCACATGATGTTCATGTTTTACACAATAAGGAGGGAATCGGCTGACGGCTTTACGCTCGAATCTTACTGTTTGAAAGGATACAAATGAGACGTAGAATTTCTTAGCACCCTTTTCTGTTGTCAATATATTTTCTACACGTACTTTAGTATTTAGCGTTTAATCTTGTATTACTGCTAAACGAGTATTCTCTTCGCCTGAATTTGTCAATACACAGTGTCGTCCAACTAAAGTGTTACGAGCCACTATTCTATGAATGGCTAATGAGAGAATAATAATGATATAAATGCAAGGATGGGTGTGATGGGGCACGAGAAAAAAGAATGACCTTGAATTAATATTTCAAGGTCATCCTCGTGCTATCTTCCAAACAAGATAAGATACGCCAAAAAAGTAAATTAGAAAGTTGGACGCAAGGAAACAATAGTAACAACAAAAAAAAACACGTTCAAAATCGGATAATAAATAAAATAGTTACGATGATGTTTAAGAACTAACTCTGTATAGACTTGATGAAGGACTCTACAGTTTTAAACAGGTAACAAGAATTTCATGAAGAAATACATAAACTGCCTATGCAAAAAATCGCAACATTATTATTTTCACAGCAGAAAGACAAAGCCTACTATTGGGTGGTTCCGAAAGGAGGGTTGTTATTGTCAGTTTGGTTTGGTAAGTTTGGGGTTTTGCATTTCATACTGAGGTAGTTAACTGGTTGGGGTTTGGCATTTCATACTGGAGCAGTTAATTGGTTACGTTATGTTAATGATGATTTAACGAGTTTCCGCAATTTCGGATCAATTTGTAGTGCCTTCCGTGAAAATTAAAGGTAGGTTTTTTTTCTCTTTTTTCGAATTTCGGGCCATGTGCGTAAAGGGAACATGGAAAGAAAACGGGCTTTCGTCCGATTTTTTTAATGGACTAAGAATTACCTGCTGAGTAATGTTTTCCTCTTCCATTTTTGGGGCAAACGCACCGTTTGGCCGTGGTGAAGGGCCAAAGTTAGCACCGCGCCGTGCCAAAAAGCATGAAACTGGGCGAAAGTCCGGCAAGTAAAACACCAAACCCCAACCAGTTCATTACATCAAGTGAAATGCCGAAGCCGGTTCCTAACCTAACCGACAATAACAGCAAAACCACATGAAACTGACAATAACAACCCACCTATCTGAACTGTTTACTGGAAAAAAATATCAGCGCAAAGAGTGTGGCTTTCAATCATTTCTGACAGCCTAACGAAGCCTTTACCCCAAATATTTTATGCGAAAATGTTGTTCAGTTGATCATTTTACGTCATTCTAGCCCAACGAGAGATCAATCGGTGAGGAGCCCTTATTCTTCTCATAAGTAGTGTAAAGTAAAATTGTTCCTTCTATTGTTTATTTTACTATCGAAAGTGATCATAGAATGAATTTATAATTCTCCCTTTAATACGTTAGCTACGCACCTAGTATGCACTAGCCTGTTGTCTCACACGTTTGTCGAATTGATTATACTACAACAAACTGTTACACTAAATAATCAATTATACAATAATTACCTGATTAACAGGAGCCACATAACTACACGAATTGCCAATACGCATAGAATTCTAGGATGCCTTCCCAACGAACCGTAAAGTAGCCTCCATTTTTTTTCCCAGTGGTTTGCCAATAGCCCAACAACAGATTGAATTCCGTTTTCCGTGCTTGTTGTCAAAACCCGAAATAAGCTGGGCCATTTCCGGTTCAACCTTTTTTTCATACAGAAAGATAATTGGCAAAAATGTTTAGTCAAGGACCTACAACCCCTCATACGCAAACGATTTAGCCACAAACTGTTCAATAACAACGCCTACATTTTGCTGGCACGTCTTCTAATCGAAATCATGAAAAAATTGATTAATATTTCAGTCACTTCCAGCCATACGCTAAAGGTGTTGGGCATGACCCGTTCAAATAAACGACTGAAGTGGGACGTAACATCATTTAACAATAGCTCACGATGCAAACCCCTTTTTCTTCCCAACTGTATTTCAATAACTGCTTTATGCATTACACGCATAAGCAGTTAATAAAAGAATAACTGAACCAAAAACGGCTTCGCCTTTTAGAAAAAAAAAACAGAGCTCGTATGCCCATACTCGCAGCCGTGAAGGTACACGAATAAAATGGATTAGAGATCACTGGAACGCAACGAACTATAATTTGAACTCCAATTCCAGGGAATAATGAACTTTTTCACGTAATGGTTATGTCAGTAAGTGAACGCAGTTTGTGTTTGAAATGTTTAATGTATGTGCGCGTGTATATGTGTGTCTGCTTAATTTGTGTATCATACAGGTTTTTTAAATATTTTTCTGTGTTTGTTGTTTTATATTTTAAGTGTGTTTCGTGTGAGTGGCTATGTTTGTATTTTGTGGGCATTTATAATTTCTGAAACAAGCAGACTCCTAGTTAGGCAGTTTTTTGCTTGTGTTTGATGGTTTCTGTATTAGTTCTAGTTCATGAGAGTAGTTACGTGTTCATTTTGTGTGAGTATTTTTTTTGAAATATCCAACCGTTTTGTTTGATTGATTAGTGATGTACATGTTTGTTTACGTGTGCATGGAGGCTGGCATATAACAATTCTTGTTCCCTGGAATTGGAGTTCAATAATTCGTTGCGTTCGAGTGAACTCTTAGCCCTTTTTATTCCTGTACCTTCATGGCTGTGAGTATGGGGATACGAGCTCTTAATGTTTTTTTTTCTAAACGGCGAAGCCGTTTTTTGTTCAGTTCAACAAAAACTATGAGCTTCAACTATGAGCTTTGTTGCCTTTTTTCGTGTCCTTTTTATTGAAAGTGGTACGATTTGGTCTATGTTGTGTATGGTATGTCCACTGTCCACCCAATTTTGTTTGCGAAAAAACGGAACATTACAAATGCGTATTTCTGTTCAGGTTCTGCCCAAGCCCTGGTCTAAGTTCATTATTTGATGGCTATACACTAGCGTGTGTCTAGGTTTAGCATGTATCAGCTCGATGGATAGTGAATTCTGTATTGTTGCAGGCAGATGCAGTATCATGCAAACAATCGCAGAAACAATTCAACTGGCTTTCCGAAGCCCTCATTGAAGAAGAAAATAAGTCATTCAGTCATGTCGACCGCCCGATTTTGAGGCAGGTCTCAAAATTAAAGACTTCACGCCCTATGTTTTAAAACTGAAAGATTTAAGCGAAAATCAAGACCATTTCATTTTAGTTCACGGCAACGAGTTAAAACGGTAATAAAGAAGATACCACGACAATGTTACTTTCCCCGCGTCCGAGCATAGTTGCATTTTCTTCGAGTGAGCTATAATCTGATCTTCTGCGCCTCGTGTATTGTTGCACCATTGTCACATGTTGTAGCATTGTAACATTTTGATATTGTTAGCCGCTCCTTCGCTTCCGGTCCAGTTTTTGAAAATTGTCGAGCGCAAACGAACTCTAATAAGCACTGACTGCTGGCCGTGCTAATATTGCGCAAAGCTGAGAACAACAAGTTAAAGACTCGCTCCTCGTTGGTCCACTGTCGCCAGACCATTGTTGATGGACGATACGTACGTAAGGCATTTGTCCTTACGAATCATTACTCCGGGTTCCGAAAACCAACAAAATAGAACGAGGTCCTATTCCATTATTCCATTCTGGGCTATGCGGGCGGGATGCGCCTGCTTGGAGCACTCTAATTTGTTCAAAGTTAATGTTCCAGTCACCTAAGGCACCCAGCGAAAAGCACCGAGGAACAACCGGAGGTATGACGCCGGGGCCGGCAGTGAGACCACGCAAGGTTCAGCCACTGGTCCAGTATCGAAATTCAACTATGAGCTTTTTGACCACAACAACTTTAATACACGCTAGTAAAGATGGAATTACTGCCCTGCTGGTACCAGACTTCCCATTCAAGAGATCCTAGTTAAATGGCTTTAAAATGTAATCATTTCAATCACGAGGCATCGGAAGAGTCTTGTATTGTTATTTTTTGATACTACCTCCCTGTGACGGGAGTGGGTAATTTGCATGCCTGCTGCCATCTTTGAGTGAGGTAGGCATTTCTCAGGCTCTCTCTCTGAAATCAAACCCTGATTCTCTGTTACCCGTGAATACCATGGTGGGCACGTACCATCGACAGTTGATAGGGCAAACATTTGCAAGATGCATCGCCGTTGCTAGACCGTGCAATTGGCTCTACGTTATCCAATGTCACCAATGGGAATGGAACTTTGCGGATCTGTATTGGTCTTGTTCTAACACAAGCGCTAGCCGGTTGGTTGTATTACAACTGATTATTAGTTTACAACAAAACTCCACGTCAGTCAAGCTTTGCAGTGGATATTTGAGGAAATTGAGGAAACATGTTGCACTCTTTCACAAATCTCATACCGACTTGATTTCTCCCAAAGAATTGCATCCCATGTTTTCTAATCTCTTCGTTTTCGACAATTGTCTTTTAGACAAACAAAAAAATCATCGAAAGTTTCTTAGTTCAAGGGCGTCATTCTAAGGCTGGCATGTTTTATTGTAGTCAATCCTATTCCAGGATTTCTATGCAAGCGATTTGAGATAATGACAATTTAATAATCTTGTTTCCCATGACGAGTTAAACCTAAAACAAGTGTAAAAAATGACGTCGGTCCAGATATGAAATTTTCTGAGTTTAAAACGTTATACAGAATGTGTAGGAACGTTTATCAATGAACGTAACCTTAAACGAGGGATGACACAAAATGAAAGAAACTGGAAACGAAACGTGAAATCGCAAAACTTAAGAAACGTTTAAAGAAAACATATTTGAACCATCGTTTGGATGAAAATATGCAAGAGTATTTAAAAGAATTTTTTAAACCCATACTAAGCACTTTTGAACCAGGTGGCAGCAGTAAAAAAGCATGCATGTCAATCCGCTGAAAGCTGAGGGGACTGATGAAGATGATTACGAAACATCGGAAGCCAAAACGTTTTATGACGAAACATTTGACTTTGCAGACTCCTCCCAGTTTCAATTAGTCCCTGGTAGTGCATTCACCATCCAATCTCTCTGAACGAGAATGCGACTCTGGATCCAGTACAGTGTATTCATCTTAAAACCGAATGTGCGACGACCAGCTCCAGCAGCATTTCAAAACAGATGAATTTCAACACCTCCAGAAATTCCGAACTTTCCCACTCATAGGTCCTTGGACAGCGTGTTACCAGGACAAGTCCTAGAGAAACGCCACAATATTTTCTGCTCAAGTTTTTCCAAAGTCCTAGAGAGACCGATCCAATTTTTTAACTGCAATACGACACGGCATCTGGAGAAAAGAGCATGGGAATAAGCCTGTAGAAATTTTCGAGAACGACATAATGATCAGAGGTCAGCAATATCCTGGAAGACGTAGACTTTGCTGGTTTTTAAGGATTCGAATGAAACTTCCTCTGCTCTAAGTTTAAACACGAGACCAACTCAATAATACCCATTTGGGAGGTTATGAAAATGATGAATAAAGGGGTAGTATGGTAAAAATAAAACTGGGTTTGTCATAGATTAAAGTACTATAATGATCCTAACGACTTGGTCAAGAGATTGAGGCGTTTATATGCATTCACTTAGGCGGGGCATGATGGCAACAGGAACAAAACGATTGTAATTTTAACGGAGTTGGAGCAAAGACGTATTATCAATAACCATTCAAAATTGCCGTCTATCAAATTTAGTTCTAAGTTTTAAAAAAAAATTAAAATCGAAAAATGAGATACTGCATGAAATGTGAAAGACACACGTCCAACCAGTCCACTCTGCCGATTACCACGATCTCGAAAAATAACAGGCGGATTGAGGTCATTGCTTTGTGGAGTGTGCTGTATCAGAAAAGCTTAGTTTATCAAATCTGGTAATTGTAAATAAAGTTGTAGACCTTTTACATATCAGATGTTTTCGCGGAGGTACCAGTACTGTGTACAAGGAACGAACCTAGAGACAAGATTATCTCGAGGAACCAGGGAATAAATAAACGTGACAACACCTGTAAATAACACTTTATTGCCTACTCCAAAAGCTCAGACCTGAACGATCGGCACGTTGCTGACAAAATTCAGGCATCTAAAACCCAAAGAGTAAGGGAAGATAATTCCCTAATTTGGAGAAAAAAAATAGCTACCTTGTTAGTTAAACAAATCATTAAAACCAAACTCAAGCTCGGGATAGGAAAAAAATCGAAATGAATCAAATCGTAAACGAACTTCACAAACCGGCATGAAAAAAAAAAACCTGAGACGCAAAATAATAGTTCTTAGTCTTCACGATTTGTGACAGGCGGACTTGGTGGAAATGATGCCATACTGCGAACAAAATTATGGATACGACTTCCTGCTGACATGCATCAAGTTCATTTGGGCTATTCCCCTCAAATCTAAGAGGGCATGGTCACGTCTACCTCTGTATCTCTACCCCCCCCCCCCCACACACACACCACAGTACTGATTTTGAAACTGCTCTCTGTTTAAAAATGAAAACTGTCGAATTACGTCCTTTTCAACTGATATTGGTTATCGCGGGAGGAGTCCAATAATATTTTTTCTTCAAATAAATTGCGCTGCACAAGCTGTGAAGTCTTAGTGATGCCAGAGAAACCACTATGAACCCACAAATCGCTATTATCTTGTGTTAGCGCCACACTTTACATTGGTTTTCTTGTTTCAGTTAATTTAAGAATTTTTGCTTTGTACAAATTAGTGCATTAATTAGGTTTGTACCACCCATTCTTCCATTAGCTGCTCATTACTTCACCTTCTGAATTTCCCTTGCTTTGCAAAATAGCTGCAAAAGACCAATTGACGATGCCACAACATTAATCTAACACAATTATCGTCCACCGATTCTATGGCCACGGATATAAAAAAAAACACATAGCCAAGCACTGAACGAATCAGTAAGACTAACTTGTAAACCAACCATTTCAAGGGTCTGAAAGTAAATTAGGTCTACACAAGAAACAAACTCGTACCTAAAGCTGTTCATGTTTTATACAAAAAGGAAGGAACCGGTTGAAGGTTTTACGTAAACACTATTGCTATTTGAAATGATACAAATGCAGGCGTTGAAATATTCTTGGCACCCTTTCTGTTGTCAATATATTTTCTACACGTAATATAGTATTTACCGTTTATTCTTTTTCTGTCTTTATGTTACAGCTAAACGATTATTCTTTTGTCTTGAATTTGTTAGTATGTAGACTCGATGAATGACTACACATTTGGCTATAAAATAATATTGCGCAAAACGACGCATGTTTACCGATTGTTACGAAGACAAAATTCATCATTAAAAAGATTCAGTTTATGCTTGGTTGGTTAGTAGGGGACATTCGTCTTTTTGTCTGGAAATCTAGAAGCGTGCTAGCGCTTCGCCCATCTAGTTCAGATTGTTGGCTTTCTATGGCATATATTTGTTGACATCTGACGTTGTTGTTCAAATCTAAATATGTTTACTGTGTGGGCGAAGGCTAGCGACTGCTTCTCCTACCCGAAACATTAATTCGCCTTTTTTTGGTAGTGAATACTAAATATTAATGCAATAGAAAGCTTTGGAAATTGCACAGATCGATGGGGTGTACCGAGTAGAAGTCCTGTTTCAGAGCTGTCCATAAAATATTTCAGTACGAAAAAGGTAGCTCAACGTCGTTGATTTCATGGTAATTACTCCCTAATTCTAGCTAATAATTATAATAACAATTATAATAACAATTTGTCACGATAGCAACAGGTCTGGCAAGGACCCTAAGATCGCTAACAGCCAGCCTCAATTTAAACAGAAGACAGTCATATATAATGAAAAAGATTAGCGAGCAAGGAAACGTGAGGGGATTAGATATTGGGACACGAATGCCTTACCACCAAGGTTAGACCTACCAGGGACTCTAAGGTCTCCGATGGCATCGCCAAACGTGTTGTACATGGGAGGTGTAGGATCGGCTTAAGTAAAAATAAAAGGCAGCTGAGACGGTTAAAAAGCATCGTTATGTAAAACAAAGTATGGTCATGATAAGTACTAAAAACAAAAGCATCCTCAAAATGGGAATTTTCACCACCTAAAAATGAATAAATAAAAAAAAAACAAGGCAAGGACCGAGGGTCAGTAAAAGGCAGCAAAAGTTTAATGAGGCGGGAGCAGACATATGAAGAGCGTAATTATATGCAAGATTACATATTCAACTCGGAGGATAAGACCGACGCATAAAAATCTCTAGATTAAACGAGGTGGCTTCGAAAAGTATGAATCGTGGGCGAGGTGACAACACTGAAAAAAATATTTCCGTTTTTTTACGGTGACAGTCAATGGTAACACTGCTAACAGGAAAATGAACGTAATTTAACGGACGTCCCGTTATCTTGAGAAACGGTTAAATTTACAGAGCATTAAGTAAAGATGAGTTGAAGTCAGGCTAAACAGTAATTATAAGTCTAATTACGGTACTTTATTCCGTAAAATATATTTACAGGCATGTTCCGTAAATATTTACGGATGTTGTACGGTGAAAATACGGAAATTTTTAACAGTAAAGTTCGTCTGGTAAAGAATTCCAAATATTAACCACACACAACGCGAAAAAGCTACGTATACAATCTAAATGTGATGTTTGCACGGTAAGCTTCAGGGAATTACCTCTAGTCCGATTTGATTCCGACAGGTCAAAAAGAGGGATATCTACCGCAACTACACCATGAATAATTTGGTAAGTAAGAATAAGATCAATTTTGATTCTCCGTAGTTCGAGTGAGTCAAATTTAGGGGTCGACAGGTTGCGCAATCCAGGCAATGCCTTGGTAAACCGTCGCTGGACTGCTTCAACCACATCAATGTCATGAATCAAATGAAGGGACCAAATGGGGCTAGCATACTCCAAAATTAGTCTGACATAGACCTTGAATGCCCAAACTTTGATTTCGCGGTCACCAGACGAAAAAACGGGATAATACGGTATCCCTGAATTTGAATTTCCAATATGCATAATTTGACATTTGGTTGAAGAAATTGGCAGTTGACACTTGGCCGACCAACTGGAAACGTAGTCAATCTCAAGGGCCAACAACGTACCACCATCAATGTCAATAACTGTCTTATCGATCTTAAGATCGTCTGCAAACTTTGAATTACAGACAGATGAAGGATTACAAGATAAGTCATTTGAGTAGACCACAAACAACAATGGGCCCGAAATGGAGCAGTGTGGCACACCGCTAATGAGATTCAAGGATGATGAAAAGGAATCACCGACCAATACACACTGAGATCTGTTGTTAATAAATGCAGAAATCCATTTCAATAACTTTCCTCCAAAGCCTATATTTTCAAGCTTAAAAAGCAGCTTGGAAAGTGTAACTGACTCAAAAGCCTTCTTAAAATCAAAGTACACAACATCAATCGGGAGTCCCACGTCCAGGGCGCTCATCCACCGATCGAGACACATTAAAAGTTGGCGAGTTGCTGAACGGCCAGGCATAAAGCCAAATTGATCGTTACGAATTAAGTTATTAGATTTGATCACAGACATCATAAACTCACGGATGATTTTGCACGGAATAATCGTTAGCGCAATTGGTAGATAAATGCCGGGATCTGCGGCGTCACCCTTTTTGAAGATTGGTATAACTACCGCCGTCTTCCAAAGCATTGGTAATTTACTCTCAGCAAAAGACAGATTGAACAAAGTAGCCAGTGGAAAACTAACTTCCCTTCAAATTTGCTTGTTAAAGAATGCCGAGAACTTATCTGGACCAACAGAGTTGATCGAATTGAGCTTATTGATCACATGTGAGACAGATTTGGCAGTGAAAGATATGTTGCTGTTAATACTGAAAGAAGAAATTAATTCTGAGTCAAACAGTGGATTAACACTGGCATCGTCGAGCACCCCATTGGAGACAAACAGTGCGTTCAGGATTTCTAGAATTACTAGCTAATTCCACCCAGATAAAATCATTTATGGGACCGATATGATTTAAATTCGACATTCAGTTCACGTTTGACTCCAATTGGTGCTTTTTATGGTTTGACATGTTGGGAGGTTTTAACTCCAAAGATTGTAATTATTTGTAGTGCTATTTTCCTGGACACGCCTTATGTTATCAAAATAATTGTCCTCTATTGTTATGCAGCCTCGGTTAAATTATTGTTTCTGTTTCACAATTATTTTTTTTTAATTTAAATTTTATTTTCGAGCGGTCGAGCAGAGCGGTCGTGTTTTTGAAAGGAAATGGTAATCGACCTATCATTGTGCGATTTTTGTCTTGCAAGTAGCGATACCTTGTGTCCTCAAACAAAAAACTTCTAAAGGGTAGTAGGATTTCCATAACTGAAAACCTCACTACACAACGGCTTGTTTTGTATAAAAAAAAGTGCATGCAAGCAAATATTTCCAAGCTACGTGGACCCAGGATGGACAAATTTTTGGCCTGAAAAACAACAAAAAGGTACCCATTAGCTCCATGGCTGATCTCAATAAAATTATTAGAAAAAAATAATTTTTTCCCTGTCTAGTTCCATTCTAGTTTTATGTTACAACCGTTTTTTTTTTCATTCTTGTTTTTATAATGTCACTATTTGTACCGTTTGTACTGTTTGTCTTTTTTTAGTTGCTTCTTGCTTTGTAAGTGGATTTGTTAATTTAGTTTTAACAATTTTTTTTAATTCAATATCTTTTTCAACTTTTTCTGTTTGCTCTTTTTGCGTTAATTTTTTTCTACATTATTTTTAACTGTTCCTTTTTTCATGTGAAATGTTTCGTCTTACATGCTTTCCTTGTAGGCCCCCCTTTTGTAGGTCATGCCTCCTTTTCCCTGACAAGGCTCTCGTCTGATCTGTTCCCTATAATTATCATTCCCCCTTCCCCTCTCCGTTCGTCCCACTTTGACCTCGCTAGTAAGATTTGATTGAATGCTTGAATGGATTAGGCATTCTTTACCTCTCAACTATCCCTCACTATGAATGATGTCAGTGTAAAAGCAGGTTTCGTTTCTTTAACTTTGGTGACTCTTTCTTCGAAACTAGTCTTAACAGCAGTGATTCAGAGGATTCCTCCAACGATAACACTTTTCTCGGCCCACAAATGAAAATTGAGGAACACCTTTCGAAATTTAATAACGTATTGAAAGTTGGCATGTCTAACGTTCACTCACTGATTCCACACTTGTCTGAACTGAGTACATATGTAATGGCTGGAAATGTTGACATTGTTGCTATTACTGAAAAGTGGCTGAAGCCATCAGTTGATGATTATTTAGTCAACATTCCAGGTTATTATTTGATTAGAAATGACCGAATTCATAAAGAGTCCGGAGATGTTGCCGCCTACGTTAAAAAATCATATCAAACCTGATACAATCTTTGCACCAGCAAGCAATGAAGGTGATCTAGAACAACTCTGGCTTAAGATTCAAACTAAAACTATTTCTATTACTTTGAGCATTGTGTATCGTCCACCTAGCCTTCCTGATTCATCCCTTCAAGTTCTTGATAACTCTCTTTGTAACTTCGTTAGCGATATTTATGACGTCATTTTAGTTGGTGACTTTAATATTAATTTAATGAACCCTTCCACCCCAGGATATCAAGCAATGAAAAATATTTGTAACATTCACGATCTTACGCAACTGGTAGACCAGCCAACGTATTTTTGCAATGCTAGTGAATCTCTGTTTGACCCTGTTATGATTAGACAAGAAGATAATATTAAACACATTGACCAGGCTATCCAACCGGGTATCAGTCACCATAACTTTGTGTACTTCGTTTACGACGTTCTTGTTCCTGAGATTTTTCAAAATACTGTTACAGCCAGGATTTATAAGAACCTTAACATGAATTTGTTTGAAGTTGATGCAGCTAATGCGTCTTGGTTTTTTTTTATTTAGGCTATATTAAGCCAACCATTGATGACAAAGTTTCCACTTTGAATAACAATATTACAGAGTTGATGGATGTTCATGTGCCGTATGTAACTTATAGACCTAAAAAGCCAGCGTCTCCTTGGATTAACAATGATATTCGAGCTCTCATGAAAAAGCGTGATAGAGCAAAATCGTTATTTAATAAAACTAAGAATCCTGTTCATTGGGAAAAATACAAAGTTTTAAGGAATACAGTCAACAAGACTGTTAGACTCGCTAAGGTCAAAACATTTGATGACCGGATTAACAATGAGAAGAACAGTAAATTGTTGTGGAATCATCTCGGGCAGCTGCAGGTACATGGAAAAGCTTTTGGTAATCAAGTTACTGCCATCAATCCATACACCATTAACAAACATTTTATTGAAAATCAAAATTCTGCCAACTTCGATCCAAATTTGCCTAATAATCAAATATCTTCTTATCCAAATTTTAAACCGAATACAATATTCACTCTTGGCACCATAACTGAGAATGAGGTCGTTGATATTATTGTCGGCATTACCACTAATGCCAATGGTTTCGACAACATTAATATTAAAATAATTAAGTTATTTCTACTATTTATTGTCCCAGCAATTACCCACAAAATTAAATTCTCTTTTACGTCTTGCAGTGTACCTACTATCTGGAAATTAGCAGTTATTAGTCCTATTTTAAAATGGGAGGTCTAAGGATGTTGCAAACCTTCGCCCCATTAGCATTTTGCCTTGTTTGTCTAAAGTTCTTGAACGTGCTGTAGCTTATCAGCTCAAAAGCTACCTTGATGAATGTGTGGTCGAACCTCTCCCATCCCCCTCCTCCTCTCTTTTGTGCACTTTATTTTTGATTTTTTGATTTATTTGTTTATGTTTTAAAGTATCTAGACACACGCTAGTGTGTCGCCGCTAAGTAACAGTTGATCATCCCATTGTAGACATCCGATTGTTAAAAAATTGATTGTTAATGATAAAAAGGCGGCTCACTAGCAGGCATGTGTCTGTTAACTGTAAGCAACTGAAAGCATATTATGACATGTTGAAGATAAATCCCAATGCGACAGAAATGTTTCAAATTGTGGAAAATGTAAGAGGAAGGGTCAGAGATTAAGAAAAACTAAAATTTAAAGGATAAGAGTCCACCAATCGTAGAGAAAAAGATGCGTCAATAACGTTGTTTTTATGTTACTGTCTAGCAAGCTAGCGGCTAGCTAATAAGATTTTTCCCATGTTAAATCCCATAAACTTTTGCTCATGAATAGCACAAAATTGAGAAGGCCTACGTAACTTAATTTTGGCACACGGATGCATGGTGTTCTGAGAATGGTCCTTTTGCTGGTTTGAGAGTTGTAGGGGTCAGAACAAATGCGTGGGAGGGTTTTGAAATTCGCCACCAGCGAATTTAAATTTCGTTTCTTTTCCAAGTTGCAACCAAAGATTTCAAGCAACAATGTCTTGAACAATCAATACTGGTCTTTAGATTTATTGCAAAAGCCTGGACGAACTAAAAACCAAACTCTAACGAAGGGCAAAATAAGGAAACATTAACGTTGCCGTGGACTGCATAAGAATAAAAGGATGCACGTTAGATGGTGGTTACGCAACAATACGAGCATCCACGAGCTAACAGGGTTTTTGTTAATAACCCCAAAATAAAATGCTTCGCGTTCTGCTGTTTTAGTAACAGCGACCTTCGGGGGTTTCAGCATGACTAAATATAAACGAAATCTTGAAAAGTTAAGGGGAAGGAGCAGGGATAAACAAAACAACTGAAGGGGATGCGCTGATTAAGTGAGCGAAGCGAACGAAATCAGCGATTGTTAGCCAGTGTGTGCAAAAATGGGATTGAAGCATCTTAGACTGTGTAACCTTTTGTACGTTCACAGTCCTATGAAAGTTGTGATATCCACCCAAAACTAAAACTGGTAGAAAAACCCGCCAAGTTTCCAAAAACGGTCGGCCATTGAAGGTAGTGATATCATTCCACCAGGGAAAGACTGCCAAGGTTATTCCTATTAGCCAAGTTAATCGCACCGAATAATACTTTGGACGTTAAATGAAAACTTGAAGATTGCTACCGCTAGTAGCAATCTTCCCCCTACAAAAAGTCCAGATCTGGCCAGATCTGGTAACTACCAGATCTGGATATTCCAGTTCTGGCCAGATATGTCCATATCAGGACTTCCCAGATCTGGATGACTTTCCAGATCTGGCCAAATATGGCATCTGGATGTTCCTGATCTGGCCAGGTCAAGAGTTCCCAGATATGGATGAATTTCCAGATCTGGCCAGATATGGCCATATTCCATATCTGACCAAGTCACGAATTCTCACTGGATGAACAACCAGGACCGGTGATTAAACCTCGTAGAAGCTTAGTGCTTAAGATTTATTGTGGCCATCAGGGACGACGCTAAGGGGAGGGAGGACACGCTTCCCTACTAACCTTTTGGCCGCCACCCCCCCCCCCCCCCATCATCAGTCGAAATCAAACGTATAAACGAAGAAAATTCTGGTTACTAACGAAAACTATGTTAGTTTCTTTCACAACGACAGGAAAGACTTGCGGTCACATCAATTAAGCCTAGAAATTGTTACTGTGAGAATTGAAAAATCATCTTTTTTCAGCTGAATTTAGAACAATTCCAAAAAAAATGGTGTAGAAAACAGTTAAGAACTTTGGGTGAATTGCAAAATTGTTACTTTTAGTTTTACTCTATTTTTTGGGGGGGGACCGTAAAAGTAGAATTTTTCGGTTTACCCCCCCCCCCCCAGCTAAAATTGCTGCCCCACTGCCGCCTCCCCAGTAAAATATTGATTCCAGCGTCGACCGTGGTGGCCATCCCCCCCACCTCCTCCAGTCCCATAAAAAAAAGTTGTTTTTTTTTGGAATAATTTTTGGTGTAAAAACAGTAAAGGTAAAAAAAAAATTATTTAAAATTGTACCTTATTTTAGTACTCTGTGATCGAGAGACTCCCTTAAGGCCTGTGGCCCGGTGCAGCACCCAAAGCGCCCCCCCCCCCCCTTAATCTGGCCCTGTGAAGAACTGGCATGGCCAGATTCGCTAGCTCGCTATAACTGCAATAACGAGCAATAACTATCTACCTGAAAGGCCGTAATGCGATCAAAAACGTATCAGTAAGACGCAAATTCGCGTTTGTAATTTGTACTTTTTTTTAATTTGTAATGAGTACTTTTATTTTTTTACAAATGCAAGTATCGCTTGTTATTCATTTAAACTAGTAGCATTAATCAGAAGACTGAAGTGAATATAATTTGCTGGTTTAATAATAGTCGTCAAAAGTTTTGAATAGTTTCCATGGTAACTATCGGAAACCGACTTCGGAATTTTGAAACTGCGTGCGTGCGCGCAGGCGCGGTGAAAAGGCCATATAAACGTTGGCGACGCTCTTACCTGCTGTTGTGTTAACTAATCCGATTGCTCAAATACGGATCACATGACCCTTAGCTACCCAATCCCAGCTGTCTTTGCTTTTAAAACTTGGAGGAGTTGCTGATCCAAAATGGCGTGCCCCCGTGATGCAGGAGTTGCTGTGAATTTCTGAAGCAAAACATAGGATTTCTGTTAGCATAAGAATGTGATCCGAAAGGTGAGCTGTGTTTAAAGGTTTGCTGATGATTAAACACTACATTTCGACGAACGATGAGGAAGTTCTGATGGGCACGCGATATGCGTCGTGGTGTGTTCTACGTGATGGCTGGTTTTGACCTTGAAAGCTTTCGTTATCGACCTCGATTTACCGGGACCGGGACTAGAATGCATGGCTGAACTGTGTGGCTAAGTGTCCGACCAATCTAATACAGTTATCGTTTTCTTGTGTGTTTTATTTAATCAACGTAATTACCTAAAGATACTACTGTGCTTGGACTAGCTCTGAGATGCTAGCTGCATACATCTTTATGAATTGGAAAAACTTTACGCCACGTTATTGGTAGCCTAGGTAATCGTAAGACAGGTTAAAGTGATAAATCAGTGCATCAATCACTTGTGGTACCGACATGATAATATTCGTGTATGATATACGGCAAGTCATAAAATGTGCATATTTTGAGAAATGGAAATGAAAGAATTTAGTTCAATCTGGTGTCATTTTTATTTTATTTTGAGGAACATAAAAAATTCTGTTTGACTTTAAAAATAGTTTTGTTCCACCTCTTTGACTTCGAAATAATACTTTTAAATTATAAATTCTTCACTTTTGGCCACAGTGTAATTGGAATTTTGTTCTCTTCAGGCCCGGCTTTTTTTTTACTAGGCTTATCTTAGTAATTTTTTTTTACTTGTTTTGGGTGGCGAGGCCCACTATTTATAGTCATGATACAAGGGAGGGGGAAGAAAAGCTACCCTGCAAAAAAATACGAGCCAAGGTGGTAAAATCCTTAAAAGAAAACCTTACTGAAAGCTTTTTTTTTACTAAACATTTCTCTCCATTTTAACCATTTCTCACTTTTCTCACCGTTTTACATAAAGTAAGAAACAAAGTGTTGATAAGTTTTCAGAGGACATAAAAATCCACCCCCCCCCTCCAACTTTTCTCACCCAATGCCGGAAGCAAGAATATTTTTTTTATTAGGGCCTAATTTGTACTATGCATTATTTGCCCCAATTCATGTGAAAGGTTGCATAAGAAAGCATGGTGTCGGATTTGTTTTGAAAAAATTCATTTAAAAAAATCATTTAGTCTATTGAATTGAAATTTGCGAAACCAAGCTAATGTTTTTTATGCTGCCCGAGATCAGTTCTGATTATATTCCCACATAGGCTATATTTGAAACTATGAAACCACAAAACTGAAGCGTACATAGGGCCCCCTTGCACTAGGCAACCAGGTTGCTGCGGCCAATGAGAACGTAACCAGGGCGCAACGGCCACTGGGATCCCAGGCGGCGTGCAGGCGACCGCATTCATTTTTCACCACGTGATCGAGAATTATCAAGGGAAAACAGAAGAGGCCGTGCAGCACAACGCCATGTTTTTTGGCCGCCTAGTGCGCGGGGGCCCTTAATGTACTTGAAAAACCTGAAGATATGAGTTAACAACAGATATTGTCGATGAATATTGACTATACTCGCACAGCAGGTTCACGCAATACCAAATATCGTGCAATAGTCAATTACTGGCAAATTTTTAGTGACTTTACTGCCACCTTCTTCAGACCGAACCCAGAATTTTGCTTGAAGCAGCTCGTCCTGTTTATTGGAGCTGTTGCGAGCAGAATTCTAGGTTTGGCCTGAAGAAGGTGCCAGTAAAAGGCCACTGGAAAAGTATAAAGTAAAATGACGGTGATGTCAATCTACAAGAATGTTGACTATATGTACTTGAAAGTAAGTACGAAATAAGCCAACAGCCAAAATGTACATAAAAACTAACCTAGAGCAGTAGAGTAAGATTAAGCCACCTTTTTTACTATGATACTCTATATGCTATTTCACGGAGCGACATTCCTTCGAACCAAAAACAAGCCCCCTTCAGATGGGTACGTTGTCCTACCATATTATTAGGTATGGTGGTATTTACAGCGGGGCAGGTACACACCAGCTGAGTCGCATCACTGGAAGGAACCATGAAAGCAAGCTACATCTCGTTAATAATTTTCAGTTGGTTTAGGCTACTGCTGATGTCTTTTTTTGTTGACTTTTTTAAATTAGTAGGCTAGGCCTAGAAACAATTCTATTTTGCTTTAATGCTTGGTTCGCAACCGGGTTTGGTTAACGAACACTATTTTTCAATTGAAAAAAAAAACATTGTAATTAGGCCTAGCCAATAAAAAAATATTCTAGCATATTTGGCATAGTTGCACTGTTGCCTAAGAAAAAGAAGTTTGGTTGCCGTAACATTTAGAAGACTGGTGTAAGTCGATAATCGATACCGTAATTTGTTTTACTATGTTTTTTTTTTCTTATCAGGAAAATTTCACAAAATCAGGTATTTTTAAAAAGTCAAACCCAATTTTAGGAGTTCAATCTTTGTTTCGTAGTTTTTATATGCAGTAGCATAAGTTTTAGCTTCATAGTATGGGCTGGAAAAGTATAGGGACTGCTGATAAGAGCTTTTTTCTGTCACTTGCATGTCACCATGGAGGAAGGTTTGGTAACCAAACTATTTTTTTAGGCATGAATGCATAACCGCTCCTATGTAAGAAAAAAACATGCTATTTTGCACCGTTTCATTTTATGTTGCTGACATGTTAAAGCATTGATACAGGATCTTTTTTATCGATAGCCTAGCCTACTATGCGTGCCAGTTTCAAAAAGTGGTATTGGAATAGATTAACTTTACCAAAATTTTGTCTATTTTGACATTCGAATAGGCTTAAGCTACACCATTTTAAACATGTTCAGACAGTGTTTGAAAGCTGCATGATGTCTAGTTGGAAGCTTAAATGTTTCCAAGGTTACTTGGCAAGAAATTCCCGTAATGAAAAAAATAAAACTAAACTCCCCACACTGAATGTTTAAGAAAATCGATTGAAAAATCACATTTACGTGGCCAGGTTCCAATACCACTTTTTAAATACCGATACTCAGCGTGCCAACAGCAAACATATTAAACCAATGCAAGTAGCTAAAGTCTTTGCCAAACCTTTTTGTATACGCTAGTTCGCTAACAAGTTTTGGTTAGGCCAAACCAAAAAAAAATGTTTGGTTTGCGTTACACTGTGGAAAAAAAATAGGGTGTTTCGTAGCTTTTTTTTTGGTTACTAAATCAGAAAATTTTACTTCAAAAAATGTAATTTATTGTTTTTTTCATTCATTCGTGTTCATGGAGCAACATTTTTCCTTTTTCCAGGAAGTATTTGATCCATTTTTGTGTAGTAGGCTGGAGTGTCGAATAAAGGAGGTTTTTTTTTCTTTAGAAAGAAAAAATGTTTAGGGACGGCTCGTAAAAATAGAGTCAGTCGGGTAACGCAAACCAAACCATTTCTTTTGTGTAGCCTTATTTACACTGGTAGTAGACAAACAAAAAATACGGTTTGTAAAAAGGATCGCATATGCCCGATTGGTTCCTAGTTTGGGATGAAAGTAGACGATGTCAATCCAAGAGCAACACGGGTATCGCTACCCCAGCCGAAGCCATGCAACCAGAAGGTGTGATGAGGGATAATTTTGCTAGGTAATTCCAATTTGCAATTCCTGCATGTTTTATGTGCCACAATTGACATGAACAAAACGTATCAAGGGGCCCTTCCCGAAAATGCCAGGGTTGCTGACGTCTGATCTCAACCAGGGACCTTGTGCACATGAAACAATCATGCTAATCGTTAGTCTACCTTGCTTCATACATATTGTAGACCTAGCAAGTAATTTTGCCACTGTTTCCCTTTTTATTAACTGATGGCAGTCTTAGAACATTATTTGCCACCTACCCCAACTCAGATACTTTACATTTTCATTGCAAAAATAAACTGAGTCACTGGTGTAGTTGTAAGCTCGACAAACTTTCTGTTCGACACAAAGCGACTAAATTAAAATTAGCAAACTGTACATTGGTATGGATTAATATTTTCTTTTACTCGATCACCATTGGTTGCTAAACCAAACCTTTTAATTGCCAAATTAAAAAATTAAATTTTTAAAACATCGGATGCTAATTAAAAAAAAACGTAGCCCAGTGATAATGATCTGGGACAAAAAAAGTGCACCAACAGACAGACACAACATTTTATGGATAAATATTCCGTGATACCTGTTGTTATGAGAGGTAAAAATATCGGCTCATGCATCGTAAAAGAGCGCAAACAATTGCTACTTAGTGTGAAATATTCACTACGAAGTTATTGTTTGCGCACTTTTGGACTTTTTAAAATTTTCAGAACTGAAGAGATCTGGTTATCCCCAGGTATGGCAAGTTTTGAAAGGATCGTGCTAGTCCCAGCCAGAACTGGGCCAATTTTAGATGTAGCCAGTTATGACCGGATATGGCCATAACTGGATCTGGGCCAATTTTAGGTTTAGTCAGTTATGGCCAGATCTGGCTGGATATCCCAGATCTGGTTATATCAAAAATTGGCCCACATCTGGCCATATCTGGCTGGATACGGCCTGATCTGGCTAGATATGGCCAGACCTGGCTGGATATGGCCAGATCTGGCCATAACTGGCTATATAAAAAATTGGCTGACTTCTGGCTGGATATGGCCAGATCTGGCCATATATAGCCAGATCTGGCCGTATCTAGCCAGATCAGGTCATATCCAGCCAGATATGGCCAGATGTGGGCCAATTTTTGATATAGCCAGATCTGGGCCATAACTGGTCCCAGATCTGAACTTTCCATATGGGTCTAGTTTTCATTTAACTTTCGAACTATTAGTATGTGCAATTAACTTGGCTAATAGTATTAACCTTGGCGGTCTTTCCCTGGTGGAATGATATCATCTTTATTAATAAAATCAAGTTGTCGCGTAGGATGGACGGCAACGAGACGGCCGCAAGTAATTGATAGAGCCGATATCCGTTTTCATTGTCGGTCGCTCGCCCCTTTTCTTTGCTACCGTGGGAAGAATGAGCCCGCTCGCCCTCTTGCTGATTATTGAAGCTTCGTTTGTTAATCGAGTTGTCGCGTAGGATGGACGGCAACGAGACGCCCACAAGACGGCCGCCACAACACGGCCGCAAGTAATTGATAGAGCACATATCCGTTTTCATTGTCGGTCGCTCGCCCCTTTTCTTTGCTACCGTCCGAAGAATGAGTCCGCTCGCCCTCTTGCTCATTGTTGAAGCTTCGTTTGTTTAATCCTCTCTTACAATGTCTCCAATGCCTCTTTATTTATTTCAGGTGTACAAAGGCGTGATTATTTATTTCCGGTATACAAAGGCGTATTTATTATTTCATATGCACAAACGCGTATTTATTTATTTCACATGTACAAACGCGTATTCAAACCATTTTTGCACGAAAGAATCATATGTAATGTAAGTGTATGGACTCCGGAACAAGGGACACGCTGAATGAGGGAGTGAAGCAAACGAAAAACACCGTTTGCTAGCCAGGGTACGCAACAACACATAGACGGGATACACGCATTCCGTAACAAACACATGAGGAAGGAAATCGTCCCAGTGTTTTTACCGGTGCATCAAACACCACCCGTGCGTAGCACGAGCTTCCTCTAGTTACCTATAAAGGCCGACCGTTTTTGGAAACTTGGCGGGTTTTTCTACCAGTTTTGGTTTTGGGTGGATTAGCCTTACATAATTGTATTCTGCTTTTTGCATTTTTTTGTTTTTTTGTTTGCTTGTAGTTTTATTTTGTTCTGGGTTAGGTGTAAGACTGGGCCTTCATGACTAAATCTCGCTATTTGTAAACTCTGGCGATACCATTTTCTTGTTTACTCTTTAATAGATTTTGTTTGTTTGCAATAAAGTTTATTATTATTATTTTTACTAGGACAGCCGCCTTATATGGGGAATTTGAAAGAATAGCAGAGCATTCTCATGTTTTCCCATTATTGAAAGTCCACCAAAATTTACAGTTTGCCAGGGATAAGAGATTTATAGGCATGAAATATTGGAACTGGAAAAAAAAACATGACGTCACCAGTACTGTGCATCTCTGTCGAAAACACAGTTAGCATTATTACCTATTCAAACAAATCAGTTTGAAAGACCACAAACGAATAAACATAATACGATTTTAAAGATTCCAACTGCGAATGAACAACAAAAAAAAAGAATTAGTATTAAAAAACGATTAAGCGTATAAAATACGGATGTAAGCCTTAGAAAACTTAAGATATTAGAAAAATACATGTAAGCCATCAGCGTCGCTCTAATACGTGTAAAAGAATCTCCAGCGACCCACAAAACTAGCTGGAGCTTCTTTTACACGTATTAGTGCGACGCTGATGGCTTAAATGTCTTTTTCTAATATCTGTTCCTTTTGGGCTTTAAGTTTTTTAAGGCTTATATCCGTATTTTATACGCTTAACCGTTTTTTAATACTAATATCCCTTATTTTTTTTTCTTGTTTTAGCTAGAATAACACACTGTAATCACCTTAAAATAATTGTTATAAGAGAGTCTTTTCCATGGCTGATTCGTTTTAGTCTGCTAAGAGTGACTTTTGCACCCAATTTCATGTTTTTAGCTTGATCTATAAGAATTTGTTGCCCAAACCCCTGGGAGGCATTACGAGGAGGTTCTGGGTCGGGAGGGGGGGGGGGGAGGGGCACTGATGGCTCTTTGGGTATTTCATTGGGGTCCATGGCTGGTTCGATTTTTACTGTTAAGAAAGACTTGTGTACCAAACTTATGTTTTTTGCAAAATTACTGCAAAAATTTGTTACTCCACTTAATGATTTCTGCCCAGTGCTCTACAATAATAATTGGTCTGCCAATGCGAATACTGCAGTAACATCAAAATCGTGTTCAAAAGGCCATAATCGGTGTTAATACCTACATTTTGAGCTGTACAAATTGAAAATCGGTTCATTGGTTCGATCTCTAGGTGGGAGCAAAAGTTTTAGCCCATTTGGCTTTCCGTGTCAAGAATATTGTAGTTACGTTAAAATAGCCTGCGAAAGGCCCTACGCCTTGTCCATACCTACGTTTTAAGCTATACAACTTGAAAATCGGTTCTGTGGTTCGATCTCCAGGTGAGGACAAAGAGTCCCAACTGCAACTTTAATGACTTCTGCCCAGTGCTCTGCAATTATAATTGCTCTGCCGACGAGTATACTGTAGTCACATCAAAATCGGGTTCAAAAGGCCCTGGTAGGTGTTAATACGTACATTTTAAGCTATACAAATTGAAAATCGGTTCATTGGTTCGATCTCAAGGTGAGAGCAAAAGTTTTAGCCCATTTGGCTTTCCGTGTCAAGAATACTGTGGTTACGTTAAAATAGCCTGCGAAAGGCCCTCGGCCTTGTCCAGACCTACGTTTTAAGCTATAGAACTTTAAAATCGGTTCAGTCGTTCGGTCTCCAGGTGAAGGCAAAGAGTCCCAACAACAACAACAACAACAACAACAAGAAATGGCCATGCTGTGGACGCCGAACGGTTTTATTGTTGTCATTAAAATTTGTAATGTGGTGAAATAGCTACGACACGACCCCAAATATCGAATTTCGTTGGTCTATGTCAATTCTGGGCGAGACTATAGGAGTTCAAAGTTTGACGTTTAACATGGAAGTTCATGCTGAGGCTTACATAAGGACCGCTACCACGGTCCTTGATTAGTAGTGGGAATCTCAGTGATCTGGCGACACAAAAACAAACAATTATTATTATCTTACTTCTATAGATTAAATTTAAACTAGTTGTTTCCCAGCGTAACATATGCCGATCTAGCTGATTCCCGCTGATTCAACTTGGCTGTAATAGTCAGCATTATTGAAGCAATATTGTGTTTGTTTCTTCTAATCGTTAGAGCACATATCCATTGTCATTGTCGGCCGCTCACCCTTTTTCTTTGCTACCGTTTCAAAAATGAACCCGCTCGTCGTAGAAAATGGGACCATCTCAGAACTGGACATAGCATCCGGAGTAGTGCCAATGGCAGTGTTTGCAGTGATATGCGAGGAAGCCAAACGGGAGTGGCATATCACATGAAGAGCTGCGGCAATTTGGGATTGAGGATGTTCAATATGGATTAGGCATGGAGCCAGTACCCAACAATGATAGAAACAAAGAATCAGGTAACAATGTTGAAACTATTGCAGGTAAGACCAACTCTTTGTTGTACAGTAACATTGTTGAAAAAACCAGTCCCTAAAACACAGTGAGCGGCGTCCGTACAGTTAGAGCCGCAAAGAGGGAAAGATGATGCTAGAGAACTGCCATATTTAAAGAAAATGTATAGTGGTAGTATAAGCAACGTTCGCATGATTCGGTCTGTAGTGTTCTTGTGCAAGAGGGCTGGGACTCCTTACTATTTAGTCCAAATGTTTGATGCTGCCTGCAGCTGCTGTTGTAGGCATAGACGAAGTGGAAGCTGTATGTCGACTCCACACTGGAATTGCATTCCAGGTAGTTTGAGGAGTGCTGCAGCAAAGTAAAAGCTTCTGGCAGCATCGATTGCCTTGCATGAAGCATCTGTCTCTACATGCGATTATTTGTATGGTAATAGCCTTACAGCCAAGATTTTTTGGCTACCCTACGAAGTTTCTGCTGAAGACATCAGTGGAGCCTTTAGACGACATGGAGTTCTTTTTCATAATGAATATGATAAGGTTACTAAAGAAAGCAAGGGAGTGTGTGCATCGAGAATGTGTATAGTAAAAGTAAGACTGCTTGAACGCACAACTTTGGACGATGTCCTTGACATTATGCATGTGTGTGGTATTCAAGCATTGGTCGCGGTCACAGACCGCACGCCACATTGTCTGCGCTGCTGCATGAGCGGCTATTTCTGCCATACAAACGCATGCATGACGTGTGCGGTGTCCGGCTGCTTCTGTGAGATATTTGGCCCTAAAATACTGTTTTATAGCCTACTTGACCTGTTAGGTTGCTTACCAATGAGTCCAACACCATATAGAAATGTGTTTGACGGTTTATTTATTCTTTCACCGTTTGTAAATAACAACTTGCAAACAAATGCATACAACTTGCAGGAGGAAAGCTTCCCAAAAATGTGCTCTCCCCATATTTTAGACTTACGGAGACCCCTCGCAAGGTCATTGTCCCCAGGATAAGGTTATGAGCTATTACAAAAGCTGGTATGTGGGGACAGGCTGCAATGTCGAACACGCCACCTAAAAACAACTATAAATGATTGTAGAAGAAACAATTGCATTCACATTAATACACTGCATTATTAACACACATTAATAATCAGTAATTGAACAAATTTCACTGTTTGTTAATATTTATCCAATATTCCCTCCTGTTCTTCTACCATCTGTATTATGTTACATAAAGTACACTGTATAATATGTTACTGAAATAGTTCCAAAATGGCGGCGATGACAAAAACAGGGTAAGCGATGAATTCTTCAGCATCATTTTACAACTGTGATTCTAGTGGAAAGCCTTTTCCAGTTCCCAAAAGCAAACTAATGAATGTCTACAGCCAACTGAGCCAGCGTGATCCAAAGAACTCTATCAATGAAGTCGCGAAAGAAACAGGATTGTTATACAGCGTGTCCGAAGCTGCAATCAATCGTTGCCGAATTGAATTCAAAGCAAGTGCTGGGTGTTCCACTGCACCAAGCAAATGCAAGCTGAACAACTGCACGAAAACATGCATGCAAAAATACGATGAATTTACGCTTTCTGCCATTCGGAAATAGGTTTACGATTTTTATCGCAATGACAACATTACAACTGTTGAAAAGGGATATGTGCCGTAAACGATGACAACTCTCAGCCATTTTTTTCACGGACGCCAATCTGCCACGTTTATTTCGGCACTTTGTAAAGAGCAAAGTATCCTTTGTCGAACCAGTCTCGCAAAAAACAGATATCTGATATCAATGTGCTTTGTTCTAATGTTTTTTATGGCGTTGCAAGCAATATGTATTGCTGACTGAGAAAAATTATCAGTAGAGTGCTGACACTTGTGCATGCTTTTTAAAAATACTATTACCAAATGCACTATTCAGCCGATGTAGTTCCTTAGCAGCCGGAACCATTGCAATGAATTCGGATTCCGCGAAGCTTGAGCATACTACATTTAGTTTTGTGCAGCCCCCTAGTATTGGCACTCTACCTACAAATATCACATCTTCACCAAAACTTTTCCGGTCATCCCGGGCTGATGCCCACAATGCGTCTAAGAACCATACAGCTTAGATTCTGTTACTCGAGTTAAGTCATGGAATAATGTTTGGTTGAGACTACATAATACATTTAAAAGGAGCTTCACGTGCATTTGAGTGAATTCACTACTGTATTGTGAATATCGGAGTGTGTCCTCGACGCCCAAAAGAGGAGACTCCTGATTAATGACCTGTAAGGAAACATTCTTTGCATTTTTGAACACAGGTGCCAGGAGGCGGTACCTTTACCTTACACGTATTAGTCATTTTATATTCTTTGGCAAATTTATTGGTAAAGTTATAGAGTGTTGCATTTTTACTTTTCCATTTTGCCTTTGACACTCAACTCCTCACAACACTTTGAGTTTTCCTAGCAATGTTATGTCGAAGTGAGATTCTAGTAATTTGACTTTTTTGGCCTCAACCGTCTTATCCTTTGAAATCAGTACCAAATCGTCCACATAGAATAAGAGTATTTCCTCCATCCCAAAATAATAAACACAGTTGAAAACAGGGAATTTTTAGCAACCAATTTTCGACAAAGTGTTTTCTAGTTCCATAAACCAAAGTCTTCCACTTTGATGGAGCCCATAAACTGCATTTTTGAAGAGCCACACCTTACCTTCGTTATTACATTGTTTGGAAACCTGTTGGGACTTTCATAAAAGTCTTAGTGTCCAGAATCCCATAAAGGGATGCACATTTGATGTCTATTTATATAAATCTTTCAACTTTAACAATGAGACAAGAATCACAAAGAAAAATCTTATTAGCAAGTAATTCACAAAAGGGCTAAAAACCTCATCGTGAGCGATTCCGCTGATCTGCCTAAACCCCTGCAGCATCACAAGTTGTGACCTAAACCTTGTAATGGTTCCATCTATGTTTTGTTTTATTTTGTAAACCCTTTTTGCCCCCATTGTAAAATCCACCCACATTAGTCAGTGGAGAGAAAGTTAGAGATGTGACGAACATCTTCACACCTGTGTTGAAGTTGGATTACGACAGCAGCCAAATGTAGTACGTTTTTTCCCACCGTCAATCAAAATGTTTTGGGGATAAAATCTCTTGGAAAGTATTTCGGGATAGTATTCAGCCATGCATAATTTTCTTGAAAAACTAAAAAATGGACGATTGACAACTTCAGCAGATCGCAAACCTTCGCAGGAACTTGTCATCCACATGGAAATAGTTCCAAAATGGCGGCGATGACAAAAACAGTGTAAGCGATGAATTCTTCAGCATCATTTTACAACTGTCATTCTAGTGGAAAGCCATTTTCCAGTTCCCAAAAGCAAACTAATGAATGTCTACAGCCAACTGAGCCAGCGTGATCCAAAGAACTCTTATCAATGAAGTCGCGAAAGAAACAGGATTGTTATACAGCGTGTCCGAAGCTGCCATCAATCGTTGGCGAATTGAATTCAAAGCAAGTGCTGGGTGTTCCACTGCACCAAGCAAATGCAAGCTGAACAACTGCACGAAAACATGCATGCAAAAATACGATGAATTTATGCTTTCTGCCATTCGGAAATAAGTTTATGATTTTTATCGCAATGACAACATTACAACTGTTGAAAAAGGGATATGTGCCGTAAACGACGACAACTCTCAGCCATTTTTTTCACGGACGCCAATGCGGCGAATCATGTGGAATTGCTTTCCGTAAATGTCAGTGCCACAGACTACTCATTGAACCAGACGATATTGTTTTATGGCAGCGGAGGTACTACTTGCAAGCCATAAAAAACTTAGGGGAAAAAAAGAGTATTTGGACGAAACATGGTTTAATGTTTGCCACATGAAATCAAGTGTTTGGACGGTATGACTGTGAAGAGAAACGCGACGCATTTCAGAAAGGGTTGACAACCAGTTTAAAAGCACCAAGTTGAAAAGGGGGACCGCTCATTATTTTGCATGCTGGAAACGAAGATGGATTTGTACCTACTGCTGATTTCGTTTTTCAAGCAAAGAAAGAAAGGGTGATTAGTGATTGCGATGATTAAATGGATGGAGGTAGATTTGAGAAGTGGTTTGAAATTCAGCTGCTGCCTAATACACAATCAAACAGTGTCATCTGAATGGACGACTCTTCATACTATTCTGTACAGGAAGAAAAATACCAACGAAGAGTTCATGGAAAGCTGACATGCAAGCTTGGTTTCAAGAAAAAGATATTGCGTTCCATGACACAATGTTGAACCGAGAATTGTACGCATTAATTGAAGGTGCCAAAATGCAGTAAGACCATTATTGTATCGACACCCCTGCTGCACTCTACGGGCACATCACTGTCAGACTTCCTCCATACCACTGAGAACTGAATTCTATTTAAAGGGTGTGGAGCCAAGTGAAAACATGTGATGCTGCCAATTACAATAAAACTTTTAAGTTAAAAGAAAATGAAGAGCTGGTACCTAAAGGTTTATCAGAAGTCATCGTCACAAACTAGAAGAATTACTTAAACACATAATAAAAGAGAAAGATAAAATGTGGCTAGCCAATGGATTGTAGGATTTGATTGTTGAAAGGATGGCATTACAAGTAAATGGATCAAGTGAAGTAGATTCCAGTAATTCTGACTGCAGCAAAGTGGAGATTGGAATGCGACATTCGTTACAGTTTGCGCCTTCCTTCTCTTCAAAAACGGCATTTTTAAAGGCCAAATCAAAACGGCCCTTTTCAGGACCGTTAAATTCGGAAAGAGAGACATTATTCCTGTTTTATAAAATTTGGCATTGCAGAAGTGACAAACACAACATTAAACGTTAAACAATGAACGAATTACCAATAAAGACATAATATAGTGTAAGGGTGGGTTTACCCAACGACTCGCCTTTGTATTCTCGCAGCTACAATTTAATCGCAATGGCAAAGTTGTCGTTGCCATGGTAACAACCCTACCTGGATTATCTGAATTCGACGTCGTTTGAGTAAATACCTTTAAGTCTTATAATCCGTGACAATAAGATAAATAATTCTTCCTGAGGAAATTTTCACAGTCGCTTCTGAACTTGCATTATTCAATATTCAGTGTTTTTCATTGTGAATCGACATAGCTAAAATTGACGCCATGTTGGAATTTCAGATGATTTCTAGCTTCTAGCTGCGAGAATGCAAAGGCGAGTCGTTGAGTAAACCCACCCTAATACTACCGTAAAAAGTACGAAAATGTTATTATAAAAAAAAACTTCATACGAGTGGATTATTATGCAGTTTCTACATCATTGTTTGAGTTCGAGCTCATGGATGAATATAAACAAATATGTGCTAAGTAGGTTTGGTCGTATCGCTAACACTCTCTCCACTATTAGAACCTTGAGGAGCAATGAGTTCCTCATACACCTCTCGTTTTTCAACGAGTCTTCCTCCTCTTGCATAGCATTTTCCCATCCGTGTCCCTGGGTAGAAGCAATAGCTTCATCATACGTTGGAGGCTGGATGACACACAAATGAGCCTCGGCATCTGTTAAAGGATCATCATTACTACCCAGGTCTTCTACTTCTTCCAGCTGTGTGGGACGGAAGTCAAACACTTGTTCATACATCAAACCCTTTTCGGCACAATATTGTTTTACCTCATTTTCAATTCCGAAATGTCTACCATCTGGATTGTAATAATATAAGTCGGCACGTCCAGCAGTTTTCCGCCGACGCTCTTACCTGGTTTGTGACCTGGTCCAATCACTGAAAAAACCCTAGTGGGACATGGCGTAGATTCACTCACGCTGGTGCTACTGGTTACAGTAACAGGATGTAAAAACCTTATTCCAGGGATGACTGGCCCTAATTTGTGAACAGGAGAAGCCTCATCGTCTGAACTGTCTATGTCTTGTTCATACATCATCTACGAAGTGACAGTTATTTGTGTGTTGGTCCTCCCCGGACGTTGACCCCATACACTCATGCCCATGTCCCTATTGCACATCTTCATCACCTTATTCTACTTGTGGTCCCAAACCCTGTACCCTAGCATTTTAATGGCAAAACCTACTAACACACCCTCCCAGGCTTTGACATCTAACTTATTCCAGTCTGGTTTCCTATAGTGAGCGTAGTACTTAGCCCCTGGGCCACACAGCTGACATAGGGAGACTCCCCGATTATACAGCTGAATAAAGGCAACTTGGAAGGCCAAATGAGGTACCTGTTTTTCAGGTATGCGAAATTGCAAACCAACTCAGTCCAAAGATGGTGGGGTAGAGACGTTTCTTCAAGGATTGACTGTACACCTTCAACCATCATCCGGTTAAATCTCTTTACCACCCCATTCATCTCGGGTGAGTACACATTTGTTCTTTTGTGTTTTACACCTAAAGTACTCAGATGAATACGGAACTCCTGCGAATAAAACTCCATTCCATTATCAGTTCTAATTGAGGACCGCGGTAGCGTTCTTTATGTAAGCCTCAGCATGAACGTTCATGTTAAACGTCAAACTTTGAACTCCATCCAATAGTTTCACCCAAAATTGACATAGCCCAACGAAATTCAGTATTTGGGGTCGTGTCATGGCTGTTTCACTGCATTACAAATTATTTGTTGTTGTTGTTGGGACTCTTTGCTCTCACCTGTTTGAACCACTGAACCAATTTTCAAGTTGTATAGCTTAAAACGTAGATATGAACAAGGCCTAGAGTCTTTCGCAGGATATTTTAATGTAACTACGATTTACTTGACACGGAAAGCCAAATGGGCTAGAGCCTTTGCTATCACGTAAAGATCGAACCAAAGAATCGATGTTCAATCTGTGTAGCTTAAAATGTAACTATTAACACCGATCAGGGCCTTTTGAACACGATTTTAATATGACTGTAGTATTCTCGTCGGCAGAGCGATCATTATTGTAGAGCACCGGACAGAAATCATTAATGTTCGTGTTCGAACTCTTTGCAGTTACCTAGAAATCGAACCACTGAACCGATTTTCAAGTTCTTTAGCTTAAAACGTAGATTTGGACAAGACCTAGGGTCTTTCACAGGCTATTTTAATGTAACTACAATACTCTTGACACGGAAAGCCAAATGGGCTAGAACCTTTGCTCTCACCTAGAGATCGAACCAATGAACCGATTTCCAATTTTTATAGCTTAAAATCTAGGTATTAACACCGACCAGGGCCTTTTAAACACGATTTTAATGTGACTGCAGTTTTCTCGTCGGCAGAGCGATTATTATTGTAGAGCACTGGGCAGAAATCATTAATGTTCTTGTTCGGACTATTTGCAGTCACCCGGAGATCATACCACTGAACCGATTTTCAAGTTCTATAGCTTAAAACGTAGGTAAAGACAAGGCCTAGCGTCTTACGCAGGCTATTTTAATGTAACTACAATATTCTTGAAACGGAAAGCCAAATGGGCTAGAACCTTCGCCCTCACCTAGAGATCGAACCAGTGAACCGACGTTCAATTTGTATAGCTTAAAATGTAGGTATTAACACCGACCAGGGCCCTTAAACACGATTTTGATGTGACTGCAGTATTCTCGTCGGCAGAGCAATTATTATTACAGGGCACTGGGCAGATAATCATTAAAGTTGTTGTTGGGACTCTTTACAGTCACCTGCAAATTGAACCACTAAACCGATTTTCAAGTTCTATAGCTTAAAAAGTAGGTATGGACAATGCCTAGGGTCTTTTGCGGTCTATTTTAGTGTAACTACAATATTCTTGACACGGAAAGCCAAATGGGCTAGGGCCTTTGCCCTCAACTAGAGATCGAACCAGTGAACCGGTTTTTAATTTGAATAGCTTAAAATGCAGGTATTAACACCGACCAAGGTCTTTTGAACATGATTTTGATGTGACTATAGTATTCTCGTTGGCACAGTAATTTTATTGCAAAGCATTGGGCAGAAATCATTAAGTGGAGTAAAATTTTTCTTTCAAATTGAGCTAAAAACATGAAATTTGGCACACAAATCTTTATTAACAGTAATAATCGAATCCGCCATGGACCCCCATGAAATATCCCAAGTACCTTCGGCACCCCCTCCTCCCCAGCACCCCCCTGCATGGGTGCTTGGGCAACAAATATTTACTTATCAATCTAAAAATACGAAATTTGGTACACAAGTCATTCTTAGCAGCATATATCGAATCAGCCATGGAAACCCCATAAAATACCTCCAAAGCGCCCCCAGCACCCCACCTGTGTCCTCTCACTGAGGTTTGACACAAAAATTGTTGCAAATCGAGCTAAAAGCTTGAAATTGGGTACGCAAGTCATTCTTAGCATTACAAATCAAACCAACCATGGAATTCCCACGAAATATCCTAAAGGGTTCCCTTAGCGCTCCACTGTGCTCCCTTTCTGATGCTTGCCAACAAATTATTGCAGCTCGGGCTAAACGCTTGAATTGTGGCACACTAGCCATTCTTAGCAGTACACATCGAACCAGTCATGGAACACCCCATAAAAAATCCCCAAGGTTCCCCCAAGGCACTACCCCTTCTTCCCTGCTTTTTCAGCAATAAATTGTAGATCGAGCTAAAAACATGAAATTTTGTACACAAGTCATTGATAGTAGTACAAATCGAACTAGCTATGGAACCCCTTCGACATAATCTACAAAGCACCACAACTGTCTCCCCCTCTTGTGCCCCTCCTTCAGACTTGGCGTACAAATTCTTGCAGATAGTGCTAAAAGAATGAAATTTGGTACAGAAGTCATTGTTAACTGTAGAAATCAAACTAGCTACGTAACTTCCTCGAAATCCTTCAAGGCCCCTAAAAACATTGATACCCGAAAAATTCTTGTTAATCAAACTGAAAACATGCATTTTGGTACACCAATCTATCATAGCAGTAGAAATTGAACCAGCATTGGATCCCCATGAAATACCATCAAAACCTCCCCGAGCATCCCCCTCCTGTGCACCCCATGAAGTATCAATGACCAACAAATTCTTGCTGAACGTACTAAAAACATGCATTGTAGCAGTTGAAAACAAACTACATATGGAACCCCATGAGATACACTCACACCCCCCCCCCCCCCCCGAGTGCTTCCATGTGTCCTCTCCATGACCTTCAACAAATTCTAGTTCGATTTGTACAGCTAAGAATGACTTGTGTACCAATTCACATTTTAGCGTGATCAGCAAGAATTTGTTGGTCAATAATCTCATACAGGTGAGTGTGGTAGGGGAACAGGAAGGGGCCTTAGGTGGTATCTCGAGAAATTCCATAGCTAGCTTGATTTATAAGCTAAGAAATGACTTGTGTACCAAATTTCATGGCTTTTAGCTCGATGTTCATGATTAGCCCAAATTCTGGCCCGTAACAGCTGTACTACACCAGCTGAAGATCGAACCGATGTTCAAGTTTTACAGCTTAAAACTTATGAAGAATGCCTATGACCTTTTGAACGCTATTTTAATGTTGTTATTTAATGTTGTTGTCCGCTACAATTATTGTTTTTCTTCATTTTGAGGAAATTTTGCTGTAACCTAGAGATCGAACCGAAGAACCGCTGAAAATTGAGTATTAAAAAGGCTCTCTTATAACAGTTGTTTTAAGGTGATTACAATATTCTTTTCTGTTTTATTCTTGCTGAAACAAGAAAAAAAATAATGGATACTAGTATTTAAAAACGCTGAAGTGTATAAAATACGGATGTAAACATTTAAAAAAAAAAACTTAAAGGCATAAAGGAACAGATATTAGAAAAAGAAACGTAAGCCATCAGCATCGAACTAATACGTGTAAAAGAAGCTCCAGCTTGTTTTTTGGGTCGCTGGAGATTCTTTTACACGTATTAGTGCGACATCGATGGCTTACATGTCTTTTTCTAATATCTGTTCCTTTATGGCTTTAAGTTTTTTAAGGCTTACATCCGTATTTTATATGCTTAAGGGTTTTTTAATACTAATAATGTTTATGTTTATCCCGAATTTCCTTTCTACTCGTACTCTAAATACTGCAAATGTCTGAAACACATGACTTTTTCTAGCTAAAAGAAATACCCATACATACATACCGGGTTTTGTCGTTCACTATAATATAATAATAATATAATAATATATAGAGACGATGCTCGAGGCATCCACCCACCCAAATTCCCCGGCGGCAGATGTTAAGTGGAAGAAGTACCACCATTATGACAGTTGTTTTTTGCCGCATGAGGGAGGAAACCGGAGTACCCGGAGGAAACCCTCGTGCAACGGGCGGGAAACAACCGGAGAAAAACCCGTACATATACACTTCCCATCGCCAGGATCGAACCCGGGTCTGTAGGAAGCCAGAGATGTACACTGGGACCAGGACGCCTATCGAATCTGACGCCCCAGTGCTCGCAGCTACCCGTGCACCCAAACTATCGACAATACATAGTGGTTTCCCCAAAGATTCACTTCTACTGGGGCCCCAAACATCCATGAGCAAAAGTTCTAAGGGTTCCCAACTGCGTACGGCATCTTAAGCTCTTAAAGCTAGCCCTTGTAGATTTAGTCAGATTACACACTGTACATTTTGGTATATTACATTTTACACCTACGTCATCACCATGAACATCGTTTTCGTACGGTGTATAACCTATTTACATGTTGATGCCCAAGCCTAGAATGCCACTTACATTTTGTGGTACTTCCACCATCTTCGATACCTTTACATCATTTGACTTGAGTTGCCTTTGCATCAGCCTATTAGTAGACTGTCGTTGCCAATTCAACTGTCTTGTTAATTGTTTTGCTGCAGTCGTGACATTTGATTGGGGTCCACTCTTCACAATAATATTACACACCTTATACCGCTTGTTTGGTCGATGCAGCCGACGCTTATCAAATTCTTACAAAACATGGCAATATACAGAACATTATTTAGTGTGAGAGTATTTGCATTTTTACCGTCGGCTACTTTCAATTTCATGATGCCTATCCCAGCAATCTGCGACACACCTTTGCCGAGACTCACTTGTTTACCAGTTACAGGAGTAAGGGAATTAAACCTTCAGTTCTTGCGCCTTTTCATCAACTCATGCAAGGAATAGATAGAGCCTTTGGTTCACCATACTCTAAGTACAGATCAAGGAATTCACGCCTAAGTCGAGTTTGAATATTTGTTGCAGTTTCCCAGGCTTCCTTTGCATCTGTAATGCCCCCTAATACATCTTACATCTTCCACGCTTAGGCATATAATAGTGCATGCCCTACTTTTCCTATGGTTGTAGCATTCAGTGTCTTTAGCGCTCGCTCTCTGTGACAATGCAGGCTCCGTGCCATCTACGAATACCCACAACCTGTAAAAGGAATTTACATTAGTTTTTCCAGGACTCATAGTGTTCTGTATTTAACTTAGTGATACCTATCACATTTGTGTCACTGAATGCAATATTCAATGCGGCCTAAACTACCACACACGAAAATTGAAGCACCGTACAGTGTGGCTGGCATTTACCGTGTAACATACAGGGATCTTTTCCCCCTGTCTGGTGAAGGTCGTCGGTCTCTCTTACAGTAATGTCAAAGCTTGCTGGATATTGGAACAGTCCCACCCTTGTGGATGTTTACTGTTCTCATCCCAGTTCACAAGCACGGCAGTGCCCGGTCAGACCTGTGCAATTACCGTCCTATAGCTTTTTTATCGTGTGTGCACAAAGTTTACAAAAGAATGTTGGTTTTTCGGTTGAATTGGCAACTTGAACACTATGGATGTCTGTCCCCTAGACATTTTTGATGTAGAGTGGGGGTGCTGTGCCCAGGATGCAATATTGCTACTTCTGTCTGGAGTTAGAGAGGCGTGGGAGAACGGGGTAGCATTTCTTGCAGTATTACTCGCTATTTAAAGTGCTTATGACACAGTTAGCATTGCGTAGGTCCGTGCATCTCTTCTGCGGATGGGAGTTAGTTCTAGGTTGGTTGCGGCCATCTCAGCTCTCTTGGATACTGGGCATTTTATAACCAAAGTAAACAGATTCTAGTTGTCTAAAAAAAAAACCAAAGAAGAGAAGTTTGCCTCAAGATAGTTGCCATAGCCCAGTTTTGTTTGCTGTTGTGATCATCGAGGTCCTCGTACAGCTGGAACTGAGCAATAACATTGTCTGCTACGCGGAAGATGTTGCTCTTTGGTTTGCTGCTGGAGATTAGGTCTAATTCAGCATGTGTTAGCTGATGTCGTCGGCAAGTTAGGTGCGCGTGGTCTGGCATTGGCTTCAGCTAAAACAAAACTGTTGATCTTCTAACACTCACTCGCAATTCGGTCTGCACCGATTAGCGTAAGTGTGGAAAGAGTTCGCATTCAGAGCGTACAGCGGGTCACGTACTTGGGAGTTTGTTTAGATGGGGGCTTGGAGTGGACTGTGCATACACACTTTTTGAAAGCAAAGGTTTCTAGCCGCCTTCCGATATTGAAAGCGCTGGTGCAACACAGGGGTGTTCAAAGGTGCTAGGTCATGTCTGCTTATCGGGTGAACATAAGGTCCGCTCTGGACTATCATCTGCCTTTCCTTGTGAATGCTTCGAGGCATCTCCGTTCAATCCAAGTTGTTGTGAATGAGTGTCGACCCCTGTTCAAGCTCTTTAGGTTAAAGTGGGTGAGCCACCAGTGCAGCTACATGCTGAAGAGCTTTTCATTTCATTATGCCTTCGGAACATTAGCCGATGGTCTAGTGACCCGATATCTCGGATCTTACTTCACTATCTCGGACTCAACGAAAAGGACAGAGAGACACTAGATGAGGCTGGGTGCGGCATGTCTTTGCTGGCTATGCCAGGCTTGGCACCCTTCCTAGGGGTCGTTTCTGTCTACCCACTTAGTCCATGGATGTGGACTGATGGGTTACAAACGGTTTTCCAGCCAGCTTGTTTCAGCGCGTGTAAAATATACTGTGATGCCTCGTTCACGGAAAAATCAAAAATAAGAGGGATTGGAATATGTGTTCTGTCTTTGAAGTGTGAAGTTAGATGTTCTCTTCGTGACGTATACTCCAGTTACATTTGTGAGCTCGTGGCTCTTTCGGTGGCGCTTGATATTGCAGCTGATTTGGGTCTCCCAGCCTTTACGATTGTGACTGACTCAAGTCCAGTATCTCCGCCATCGCGGAGGCGATCCAGTCGATGAAATTTGATAGTCCCATGCATTAACCATTTGTTGGAAGTTGTGGGCAGCAGTGCAAATCGGGTCTCCTTCTCTTGAATGGGTCAAGGGCCACTCCTGCAATGCTGGCAACGAGTATGCTGATTCGGTAGCGAAAGATGCTGTAAAGTCTGCACAGGGCACAGAGATTATCTTTGCTCTGTCTGTTCAGTTGCTGAAGCAGCTGCTTTGTGGCAGGACACTTGGCGTGTGGAATGAACAGTGGGCAGCAGCTGTGACTGGCAGGACCCTGTATCACTTGACCCCAATGTGCTACTACTACATTATTGCTCAAGGATACCTGCCCCACTGGGCAGCAGGCATTGTTACCCGACTGAATACAGGGCACTCACTCCTCCTTTGCATAGGCACCGCCTTGGTTGGCTTCATCAGCCTACGTGCAGGTGTGACATTAAAACGATTCTGTGCAGCATTTCCTTCTAGAATGTACGCTGCACCGTGAGGCTCGCATATTGCAGGGCAATGCTACTGTCATCATGTCCTTGCAGAACTTGCTACAATCCATTGTTGTGGATGCAGTCAGGCAGGCAGGCAGGCCACCGAATAGACCCTACCATTCAGTCACAATCTGCAGCACAACATACTTCTTCCTGACAAGACCACCGAATTGCCTTGTACTACCACTGCCACTGACACACATGCTGCTGAGGGACGAGGTGCCTAACATTCCGCTGGGCACAAGCGATTGCCTCAAAGTACTATTTTTACAACACTCAGTCAACTGGGAGTGCAATGAATCTGAAGACCGAACAATTTTATTTCTACTGTGCACAAGGAATTGCCACACAGCACTGCCAAGGAACAAGGAGCCTAATACTCCGAAATAATCTCTACTGTGCTCGAGCAATTGCCTCAGGGGTACTAAGTCAACTGGGACCAAACGATTTATTCTCCATTGCACATAATAAATCGATAAATAGCAGCACTTCCACTAGTTCTGGTCTGCTTGTGGTGCACAAATTGCAACGATGCACGCTGAAGCTGCTGGACGATCTTCTATAGCTGACCGCCTGCAGCATTCCAGGTGAACTTGTGAAAGCATGCGACTAGAGGGAGACGCAGACAACTCCACTTGCCACCGATCAGACACCCATGCTTGAAGCATGACCGAGGCCAACCTCAGGGTCATTACAAGAGAGACTGCATTAAGATGTTCTTTCGCAGTAACCTTAGCTAAAGCGTCCGCAGTCTTGTTTCCACTGTGCCAAGCATGAGCCTTAACCCACATGACCATGAAGACTGAAATCAAGTGACCAGCTACAGCTTCCAGCAAATCTCGTAGCTCATTGGATCTCTTAACTCAAGGCTCTGGATGGTAGGCTGGAGTGCAGAAAGACATGCTCGTGAATGAGCGCAGAGTGTGAATTGCAGAAGAGCTAAGTCTAAAACAACATCTAGGGCCACCGAGATTGCACAGAAAAACTTAGATGACACACTACACAGAGCTCTTTTGACACACACCCTCTCCAACCCCTCCAACCCCTCCAACCCCTCTAGATTTCGTAGTCGGGAGATTACAATACACAGCGCATGGGAACTGGCATCCATCGAAGACAGTGTTCAGATCAAGACACCAGATCTAGGGGCACCGTGGACTCACATGTGCCACATCCGGGACTGACATTCTGGGGCCACAAACCAGATAGCGAAGCAAAGCCACACCACGGCCTGCAACAGCAAGACTCGGAAGGAACACATCACCCAAGATGCAAGATTGCTAAGGCAAAATCTACTCAAGAGTGCTTTTTCAGCAAAGAGCCTCGCCAGCTTCTACAAGAAGAGCAGAGAAGGGCGTCGCCACCAAACAATCAGTGGCAACACGTAGACAATCTTTATTATAATATCGGAGGCCGGCTAAAAGGAAAGCCTAAAGGAAAGCCTAAAGGAAAACCACTTCTCCCCTCCTCGTGCCCGCATTGAAAATGCACTCTCCCACTCTACCTCCAGCCAAAATGGAGCCAGGCATGAGTGGTCGATCAATCTGACAAGTCGTCGGGAAATTGTCCCGGGAAAATGTCTCGGGAAATGTGTCCCGGGAAATGTGACCGGCCCCGTGCATAGCACGGGCTTCCTCTAGTCATTAATAATACTAGTTTGAAGAACACGAATATGATGAGGTGCACAAACATGAATTGGTTGATGATAGGTCTTTCTTACGTACAGATGGACACCTAGAGAGCACCCAAGGAATCCGAAGGCGGCTTGCAACCCAATCTTTAAGTAGGCGTACATCGTTCGTCCGCGACAAAGCCCCATCCAGGACAACACCAAGATACCGAACCTCCCTAGTCTCCGACGCTAACACCCTTTACAACAATACTGACTGATTCAGTTTGAACAGAAGCATCTCGAGCAAGCCCAAGAAGCTCGGTCTTGGATGGAGAGACAGACAAACATCTCACAGCTAAGCCACAGACTACACTGTTCATGGCTGCCTGTGTATGTTGAACCAGAGTTTTAGATCACACCCTACAAACCACAAGGCAACATCGTACACATAGCATACTACATTGGCACTCTGTCCCATCTCTGCAAGAACATCGTTAAGAGCAATGGCAAATAAGCTTGGGCTGAGGTAACTGCCCTGAGGCAGTCCCCTGGCAGACACCATGGTACTAGACCAGTGTCGCCCAACCCTGACAGCCATCGTTCAACTGGAGAGCAATGCAAGAATTACAGAAGAACGTATCCTGCCGTCACCCATGGACGCCATACAGGCTCGAACCTAATAAATACTAACAGTGTCGTACGTCGCTCGGATATCTAGGTACACAGCTGTAGCAATACTACCCTGAACCCACGCTTCATGTACACCTGAAAGTAGAAAAAGAATCGCATCATGGTAATAATACTAATAAAAGGTTTAACCACACAAAGGTGGTAGGGCACTAGAAGGGTGAAACCACTTACTCTTAGTCCTTGTCATACAATAATTTAAAAAAAAAATTATGAATGAACAGCATCATTCACACACAAGAAAATTGTCTCTTCAAGAAAATTCTGAGGCTAGTTTTTCTCAACTGTAACTTAAAACGGTCAGCTGTAGACGCCTGTATTGCCTCCCTTGGCAGAGAGTTCCATGGATGTACCACTCTGACAGAGAAGTTCATTCTTCAGTCCAACTTCCCAGAACCCTACAACCCTAGTAACCCTACAAGGGCACCGGTCGAAAAATAACAAATCAATTGTTAAAAGGCTATTAACAATTTTGTAGGTCAACATAAAGTCAGCGTGAAGCCTGTGCAACTCAAGGGATTCAAGCCCAGTTCGAGATAACCTTATGTTGTAAGGAAGGTTCCGCATGCTAGGAAGCTTTTTTGTGAATTTTCTCTGGACTGACTCAATCTTGTCGATGTCTTTCAGAAGATAGGGTGACCAACAACTACAGATAGGGGTAACTACAACATGATCTATCACCAAACTCTACATCAGATAAACAGCTATGATGCTCTAAGAAAGACGAAGCATTAGCATGCACTCATATACCTTGTGTTCGCATAATAGCAGTACAATCGGCCGATATTTTATCAGATCTGAGCATTGGCAGCCATGCTTCCTAACAGGGACTAACACTGTAAACAGCCATGATTGGGGAACAATGCCACCCTCAAGAAGACCCTGAACAAAGGCTAGGAATTCATACCCTGCAGATTGGCCCTGCGCCAGACCATCGAGACCGGAGGCACTACTACGCTTACATTTGCTTCGTGGTGCCGTAGATTCCTGAATAGTGAACGTAACATCGGTAGTACAACTTACAGAAAACTCTACCAAAGGTGGTGGGGAGCCACTAGGAAGTGCATATACCTACACAAAATGAAGACGAAATGCCTCCATCATGGCATCACCTCATAGGAGTAGTATAAGCATTCAAAATCCAGAATCAGTGATTTTATAAACATAAATTCCATAGGTTAACATGGTAAAAATTGTTATTGAAAGCGTGACACACCTAATACTGGAACTCGTCCAATGTTATTTCAATGGGTTAGTACGTAAATGTCCTGTATAAAATATTCCATAGCTGTAACATGGGCCTCAGGGATCTGATGGACTGGATATGTGGGGGGAGAGAGGAGGGTATGGTGGTTGGTCTGGTGAGTTGGGGCACATGCACCTCCCCCCAAATTCACCGGCGTCATCGACGTTACCCTGAACCCACCCATCCGCCCTGTGTGACGGATGCTGCAGAGAAGTTACATGTGAGGGGTGGTCGGGGGGTGGTGAGTGGGGTGCAACGTGCCGCACTCACTACTGCACATCCTTCTTTTGATGAAAAAAAAATAAATAAAAATCACATTGGACGCAGGCTGTATGGCGTTGGTGCCGCTGCCACCACAGACCGCTACGTAAGAGGAAACCCATGGAAAAGCTTTCCCCCAGATTTCAGCACCTAATGTGCAATAACTGGTCCGTAAACGGCTCCAAAAACGAGTTAAAGTAAAAAGAATCTTCCGAGCTTTCACATTCGTCCAACGCACAAAACATTCCTACTTCTGAAGCAATAATAAAAATAAAATAACCAAACTCTCTTCCAGTTCACCGGCTACGAAGGAGGAAAGTCTTATAGTGCCATTAAAGAGAAAGGGAAAAATGACCTTAACGAATATTTTGAGCTGACACATCAGTTCTTTTTTTGTTGGCAATCAACATCGCGACACGTAATTTATCGCTCTGTAAAGAATCAACTAATGAAATCGAAATGATCTGGAAGAAGGTCACGGTCTAATTTCCAAGCAAACTAACTTCACAACTACATCTTTCGTTAAGTAGGGTGGTGGGCTTGACAAAAAAAATATTGGTATCATCAGGGAAAGACTTTTTCTTTGAATGTTTAAAATTACGTTTTACATTAAGTGGGTTGGAGGGGCGTGACAGGGAAAAAATTGGTGTCATTCAAGATATCAAACTTTTGTTGAATAAAATTCAGCAAATTATGAATTTACGTAAATGGAACGCTTGACGAGAGAATCACTCTCCACTCCCTCTCTTGGTTTTCATATAGGTATAAAAGTAAGCGAGATTGCACGAAGCAAGTAAAAATTCACGCAATCAAGGTTGCTGGAAACTCTGCTCATCAGCATCCGGACTGGCCGTCATCATTATGGTTAAGTGAAAACCTTTCCTTTATTAGTTAAAGATTTATTTATTTCATTAAAATGAATTGCTCTAAGCATTTTTAATACTTGTAGTTTTAAACCGACCCTCATCACCAACGAGGTGCCATCTACTTGTGATCTACTCGTATTATATTTTTTTTTAAATTTAAACACGAATGAGAAAGAAGGGATGTAAAAGTTTGCCAGCCGACGCATACCATAAAAAATTAGTACAAAGTAGTCAGGGACAGCCAGGGCGTTATTGTATGACTGTAAAAATATTGGTTTGTGTAACATGTAGTTGCGTGATCGTGTATTATACTGGAAGTTATGTACCTCAAAAATTGTTTTTTTTCTTTTTACCATTCTTCAGAATGAGTAGACAATGACAAATACGAAATTTAGTACTCTAACAGAAATTTCGTCTCGGGCGGCGCTACAGTAACATGTCAGCACCTGAATGATATCGACAAAATTTATCTGAACTTAATTTTACTTAATTTTGTTACACGAGTAGAGCACCAACTGTATGTATGAATCTTCACGTTTTTACGTGTTACACTATCACTGCCAAAGGTTGCTTTCTTCAGAATGAATAGGCGGTAAAAGTAGACAATTTAGTACAGGGCAGATATTCAGAATTTTTTATTTCGCTGAATGCATCACTAAAAAATCGCTGAACATATTTATTAACAGCTAAAATTTGTCTGAACTGGGACGAGGGTTTTTTCCGCCAACCGATGTATCATTTGTTAGATTGTTTGAGCCTGCTATACATTCTAACTCAGTAATGACTAGGTAATGTGTACATGTATGTGCCGAGAGAATTCGTACACAAATAACAATTAAAAAAAAACAGGTCTGTCAAAGGTTGGAGAGTAATAGGTCAGCAAAACACTGATAGCGAACTTATATTGTGTCTGAACTGGCAAAAATTACTTCGAACCAACAGTTAATTGAAACGAAGCGTTTGCATGAGGAGAAGATAAACGATTAAGGCCACCCACAGGAACAAATGTAACATGGCAACATCGATCCACTTTTTAACAGAAAACAGTGTCGATTTTCGTTCTGTATGCTTTAATTAATGTATGCTGTCGTAGTTTTATTACAGGAAAAAATAATTTTATGCCAGCTGTTTGTCTGTTCTTTTCTATCTGACGTTGTTTTCGGTTACCAAGTTTGTTCACCTGCAGGAATGTATTTTTCTAGGCAGACACTGGAAACAATTTTATTTGTGGCAAGCACGTTGTTGTAACTTTAGTTCCACCATTTACACAGTGGCGAGAACATAGATAAGTTCGCGCAAAGATCTTTCTCTAGGACATTTTTAAAAATTGTGAATGAGGGAAAAAATAGGAATTGCGTTAGTTGTAAAATCTCTTTTCTCTTGCAATTATTAACATTGCGAAAGTCTCAGATGTATTGTACGTTCGTTACATTTATACAATTCTAAAAATTTGCTCTACAGTTTTCGTTTGCCATGTTTTTCATTCGAACTTGGTATCACAACTTCAAATGACAGGGAATTCTTAAGAACTGTTTTAATGCTCTTATCTTTTTTTCTTTCTTAGTAATTACGTGCCAATGTTTTTTTTTTCAAGTTGCAACTTACCACGTTATCTCCATGTTACAGGAAAGCTTAGTTTGTTCTTACCTAAAAAAATTTAAATTATAAAAAATTGTCGTGTTTTGATTTTTTTCTCAATTATTAACTTAACACTTCAATCGTGCTACCAATTAAAGTTGGTAATCAACCAACAATTAGATCAAGACACACGCTAGTGTGTCACCCGCCAAGATAAAACGATAACATCCAGATTATATGTATATACTAGCTGTATCCCCGGCGTAACATACGCCAGTCTAGCCAGTTCCCGCATACCTGAGCAAAATACTGTAGTGGGCAGTATGGAATAAAAAGGACTCTGACTGCCCCCTGACTCCTTCACCGGACTCCTCTGCGGCCTACCCACTTACATTCTGCCATAGTCTGATCAGATTTCCCCCATCCCCCCCCCCGACAACCCCTTTCCTGTACCGCCTGTCTCCCCCCCCCCTCACCCAGACCCGGATTCCCCTATTGTGTGGTCTGAATATCCCCATCCCTGCTTCCCCTCCCTTTGAACCCCTGCTGATTTGTTTTGTTATGGAAGTTAATTTCTTTTTTTCAATGGAGGACACTCAATTGCCCGTTTCTCCATTCTGATACCAAGCTCAATGAACCCAACAATGCTCCTGCATGCAATGATTGTTACTCAACCAACTTGAAACTCTTCAAGTCGGCTAAAAGAGCTAGCATAAAAAGCAATATTTCGATTGTTACTTGTTAAAGGTCACATCCGTTTGTTTGACATTGTCGGTCGGTCGCTCTCCCTCTTTCATTACCCCCAGCGTAACATATGCCGGCCAGCTGGTTCCCGCATACCTGAGCGTAACACTGTAGTGGGCCCTGGTTTTCCCTATTGTGTGGTCTGAATATCCTCATGTCTGCTCCCTCTTTGAACCCCTGCTGTTTTGTAAATGTTCTGATACCAAGCCCAACAAACCCAACAACGGTTGCGCATGCAGTGTTTGTTACTCAACCAACTTTGAAACTCTTCCAAGTCGGCTCTTAAGAGCTAGCTTTATTAATGCAATATGTCGATTGTTATAGGCCACACCTGTTTGACATTCTCGGTTGCTCGCCCTCTTTCATTGTAGTGCATAATAATGTATTTACTTGCCCAACCTAATTGTATTATCATACACGGCGATAGCCGTGCATATACATGATTGAAGTTCGCTCTCCAGCAAAACTAAAACTATTAATTTCTCCGTTTCTATTCAATATATTTCGACCAAACTTGGCCAGAGAGTAGATAGCAACTTTCCCGAAGTTTACACAACTTTTATGTAATTCCGTGCAAGGGTTAACGTAGGAAGCCACACGTAAATTTGAAAACTGTTCACTTGTTGTTGTTGTTCTTGTTCGTGTTCTTGTTCTTCTTGGCTGACACGGTTTCAGAAAAAATTACTGCACCTACCTAAAATCTGAAACATGATCTGAGCCAGAAATTTCCCTGGGCTTCAACCTTACAGGGACCACTTTTTCATTTGGTCGATCCATTCCGGAGTTACGGGACCCTAAACGATCATTTTGATTGTTTTACATTGTTTTAACCATTGTATTTAGGGAATAATGCCACTCACCAAACTCCAGATCCATTCTTCGTGCATGCAACAATCGACTGCATGCATAAACCTCTATAGCGCGACACCATAGCCGTAAAAAAGGTACACGGATTACAAACAAAAACGTCAAGTGTGTCATAAAATAGGGGTTATATGATGGAAGTTTCATTATACTTGTTAAAATTTATACGGATAAAAATTGCTGATTTTTCATTGAAATAATAAAATGTACAATTCAGAAAATTGCATCTGTTTAAGTGCTGTTGTGCTTTACCAATCATATACGTTACGTAAAGCACAAAGGCACTTAAACAGATGCAATTTTCTGAATTGTACATTTGATTATTTCAATTAAAAATCAGCAATTCTTATCCGTGTACATTTTTACAAGTAAAATGAAACTTCAATCATACAACCCCTTTTTTTACGGCACACTTGACGCTTTTGTTTGGAATATATATAGATGAGCATGGCGCTTAGACACGTTGTGTCTTTACAGCAAAGGTAGTTTGGCTGTTTTCAGCCATCTGAGGATAAATAACTATGCGATAGAAACGGCTGAAACTTGTTTAATCGGGAGATTTGGTCGCCTGACAACCTAAAGGTCACTATTAAGGACACAGCTTATCGTTTTCTTGTTGGAAAAACGATGTAAATAACGTTTATATTTGCCTAAATACTTACTACTTACTAACGCTTGTTTTTTGTATCACGAAAATAAATTCTTCCATGCGGTGGATAAAGCTGGTTCTTAGCTCATTTTACAGGTATTGCTCTGTGATGTGCCATTTTCATATGAACCTTTCTAATTGGTCAAGTGAATATGGGGTTAGTGAGCTCCAAACGACCAAATTAATTGTTTTACATTGTTTTAAACATTGTTATTATGCAACAATGCCAAACTGAACTTCTGTGCTTAATAAGAAATAGAAAATCTGCGTTTGTAAAGAGATACTGCTGTCTTCAAAATGAAACGAAAGTCAGCAAAAAAAAATATGGACCAGCAAACTTGATTGGTGTTTCCATCTCATAATCGCTAAGAAAAACAAACGGATTTCGTTAATTTGGACCAAAAAGTTCTGATATCTACCCAAAAACAAAACTTGTTAAGGATTCCCCCCAAGCTTTTCGGCTGTGTTAAGTCGTGATATCAAACGCCAAGCTAATTCCACCGACTAATACTTCAAACGTTAAATGAAATAATTCAAAATTATGCTGTAAGCAATTTTCATATATTTCATTTAACCTTCGAACTATTCCTCGGTGGGATTAGCTTGGCGAAAGAGCTTGGTGTTTGATATCACGACTTAACACGGCCGAAAAGCTTGGCAGGAATCCTTAACAAGTTTTGTTTTGGGGTAGATATACTTAAAACGTAACACTTTCCAAAGCAATCTACCGCTCTCCCACCACGGTGGATGGCATGTTTAGACCCGAGCAAAAAACAGTTCGTGTATAGAAGCCCAACTTGTCAGTGCTAACACAGTCCTAACCTATGCCAGATGCAAACGTTAGCATTTGTTCACATTCGCGTTCCAATTCGTATTTTCTCCTACATGCCGCAGCATCATATTAGCCCTAGTGATGGTGGAAGGAAAGCCGCCTTAAAACTAGCCTACAGAGTACGAGGGATAAATGTCCTAGTGACCCTCAAACCAAGTAACGGATACGCAGGTTTTCATTGGTTGTCCAGTAAACCACGTTACACTGCTCTACTCACACATTACGATTAACTCCAATCTTTAAAATAGTAGAATTACCTCGCATCAAACTATTTAGGATTTTTTTTTTAAATATAATACGGATCGATGAAAACTAAAGCTATATGTAAGAATTTATTTTTATTAAAAAAAAGGACATTATCGTGTTTACAGCTAGAGAGAACAAAACAAAATCTATGCTGATGGCGAAAAAAATTAAGCCAAACAAATTTTATTCAGTTCGTATTATTATTCTGTAACTTGAAGAACAAACCCAAAAAAAACCAACTTCACAAATGTTATGTTGGTCTGAAGAAACGATGGAATAACATCTTTTCTTCTAAAAGAACTCTGTAGTTTTTCTCGAAGATTGTTTGCAGATTTTTTTCCGACAATGTCAACATATTCATTTCTTTCTGCAGGAACGATTGAAGATGTTAGGACTTCATCAAAAAGGTTTATCAACTAATTCGTATGTCAGTTGTGTTGTATAGATTTTTTTTTACAGTTTGCTTATTTGTTTGAGTTGTTTCTCAATAAATGTCGAGGTGGTCTGAGGAAGCCATAGAATACTGCCGCAGTGAACTTTATTGTTTTTCTCAAAGAATGTTTTCCAGATTTTTTTCCAATTATGTCAACATATTGATTTCTTTTTCACGAACGTCTGAAGGTTTAGTTAGTACTTGATCAAAAAATTAAGAATTCTACAGGTTTGTCACTTGAATTATGCAGATTTTTTTTACAGTTTGTTTATTTGTTTAGTTTGGTTCTCAGTGAATATCATGAAAGTCTGAAGAAACAACAGAATAACATCTTGTCTTCTCATTAAAAAAGAACTGTCGATTTCTCGAAGAATGTTGGACAGATTTTTTTCAACTTTCTATAAGATTCATTTTTTCCTTCACAAACGTTCGAAGATGTTAGGACTTGATCAAAAAGTTTTTTTCGGATGATTTGTTGGTTAATTCGGTTTAGCAGATTTTTTTACGGAGTGATTATTTGATTGGATTTTCCTCGATGAATGTTATGACAGTTTGAGGAAGCGATCAAAATACTTCAGAGAAGTTTGTTGTTTTTCTGGGAGAAAGTTGTACAGTTTTTTTTCCAAATATGTCAGCACATTAATTTCTTCATCACGAACGTCTGATGGCTTAGTTAGAAATGGGTAAAAATAGTTTTCAAGAAGTCTGAAGGTTTGTCAGTTGAACTGTGCAGATTTTTTTTTACACTTTATTTATTTGTTTTGGTTTGTTTTCTAAGGAATGTTATGGTGGTCTGAGGAAGTGTTGGAATACTTCTTACCTTTTCCTTAAAAAAGAACTTTGTCGATTTCTTGAAGAATGTTGCACAGAGCATCCTACAGGCGCGAGGTAACTATAGAAAATATCTCTGTCTCTTGTCTTTGTACTCGATGAATGTCAACATAACGGAAAATGCTAGAACAACCCCTTCTCTTCGCATCGATACAGGGGTGAAGGATCTTCTCTTGCAAGGTCTGAGATCGCTGGTCTGAGAACGCACTGGGTCAACCTAATTTCTTCTCTTTTTGGCCGAAAACCATATCTGCAATACGAATGCAACCGTCGTAGCCTGCATAGTGATGACATATTTCGAACCAATTATGTGGTTCTTGCACGAGAAGGATACATTTTACTACCCATAGGGAAAGGAAAGTCACATACAGTTAGGTAACGTAGATTAAACCCTTAACCAAATTATTTTTTCGCCAAAAAGGGCCAAAACATGCCCCACCCCCCAAAAAAAAGCAGGTAAACAAAATCGAAGAGCTCCTATACACGTAACATTGTAACCACCACACAAAAGATAACACAAAAGAGATGATACTCCATTTGGAGGGTGGCGGAGAGGGGTCCACCCACGAGTGCGCTTTCATGGACGCCTGAGGTTCTGCTGTTTCTTAAATCTTCATGTAATCCCACTCCTTCTCCCTCTTCCCAGAATAGAGGTTAGTTCCCGGCCGAAACCGTGTAGTACGCGGCTGCGAGACAGTATAAGCAAAGGCCTGGATAATGGTGAAGAGCGGCCCATCCTGGAAAGCGGCCTAAGATGAGATGATGATGCATGTGTTTCTTACGTTTCATAATCACAAACTTCATCTCCCTTTTCTCTGAATGGAGGGTTGCTCCTGACCTCAATTGCACAGTAGGCGACCGAGAGGTAGCAGCACAACAGGCCTGGATGATGATGGAGCCGAAACCGTGTGGTAGCATCACAACTGGCTAGGTCGGTGGTTTTGACATTGTCGGAAAAAAATCTGCACAACATTCTTCGAGAAAAACTACAGTTCTTTTAGAAGACAAGGTGTTATTCCATCGTATTGTTTAGACCAACATAACATTTGTGAAGTTGTTTTGTTTTTTGGTGTGTTCTGCAAGTTACAGAGTAATAATAAGAACTGAATAATATTTGTTTGACTGAATTTTTTTTCGCCATCAGCATCGATTTTGTTTTGTTCTCTCTAGCTGTAAACAAGATAATGTCCTTTTTCTTATTCAAAATAAATTCTTATATATAGCTCTAGTTTTCATCGATCCGTTTTATATTTAAAAAAAATCCTAACTAGTTTGATAAGAGGTAATTCTAGTACTATTTTAAAGATTGGAGTTACATCGTAATGTGTAAGTAGAACAGTGTAACGTGGTATACTGGACGACCAAGGAAAACCTGTCTATCCATCACTTAGTCTGAAGGTCGCTATGACATTTAGCTCTTACTCTGTAGGCTAGTCTTAAGGCGGCTTTCCTCCCATCATCATTAGGGCTAATCTGATGCAATGGCGTGCAAGAGCAAATACGAATTCGAAAGCGAATGTGAACAAATGCAAATGATAAAGTTTGCATCTGACATAGGCTAGGACTAGGTTACCACTGACAAGGTGGGCTTCTATACACGAACCGTTTTTTGCACAGGTTTTTTTGCAAGAGAGCGGTAGACTGCCTTGGAAAGTATTAAGTTTTAAGTATATCTGTAATTGTTGGTTGATTACCAACTGTAATTGGTAGCACGATTGAAGTGTTAAGTTAATAATTGAGATAACAATCTAAATGCGACAATTTTTTATAATTTAAAGGATTTTAAGTCAAAACAAACTAAGCTTTCCTGTAAGGATGGAGATAGTGTGGTGAGGTTGAAAGTTGAAAAAAAACATTGGTTATGTAATTACTAAGAAAGAAAACAAAGATGTGAGCATAAAACCAGTTCTTAAGAATTCCCTGTTATTTAAAATTGTGATACCAAGTTCGAATGAAAAAACTTGGCAAACGAAAACTGTAGAGCAAATTTTAAGAATTGTATACATTTAACGAACATACAATACACCTGAAACTTTCTCAATGTTAAGAATTGGAAGAGAAAAGAGAGTTTAAAACTAACGTAATTACTTTTTTTTTCCCTCATTTACAAATTTAATAAATGTCCTGGAGAAAGATCTTTGCGCCAACTTATCTTTGCTTCTGGCCACTGTGTAAACGGTGGAACTAAAGTTACAACAACGAGCTTGCCACAACTAAAATTGTTTCCAATGTCTGCCTCGAAAAAAACATTACTGCAGGTTGAATAAATTTTTTTCTGGAACCAAGCTAGGTAACCGATAACAACGTCAGAAAAAAAGACTAGACAAACAGCCAGCATAACAATTTTTCCACTAATAAAACATCGATCAGCATAAAATAATCTACATAATTAAGGACGTATGATGTGCGTGCGTGCGTGCGTGCGTGCGTGTTTGTACCTCTACTCCTCTGGAACCAAAGCACCTACAAATTTGGGAGTAGAACCAAACGGAAGATAATTAAATTTCGCTTTTAATAGGCCTATTTTCATCGCTCAAATATGCGAAAAACTCTGAAAAACTAACGTCAAAGTTTTTTTAAACCCTCTTGATGATTGTTCATGACGTCATAGTTTGTTCATGAAAACCTCCTCGAGCGAAGAGAGATGATCTGGAAAAGAATGCACGGACAACGTATTTCGCAACAAACCACATATACATCTTAAAATTGGTTTTGTATTAATTGACTTGATGCAGGGAAAAATCAAAACAATAGATTTGGATTTAAAAGGGTGTTTGCGCTGATTGAGTGAGCGAAGCGAACGAAAATCAGCGTTTGTCATCAGAAACAGTGCTTTTCTGATAAATTGCTTGATCTTAACTTTTTGCTCGACTCCTTGGACGTAAAAAAATAATACTGACCTTCTCTCGAGATAACCGATATCTCATACTACACTCTTATAATTTGCTTGATCGTTTTTTATGTGGAAGGTCTGTATCATAAGTGTTGCAGCAAGAAATCTCCTCGAGCGCAGCGAGACGACGCAGAATGAGCGAGCGAAGCGACCGACTCCGCTAGTTTCGTTCTTGATGCAGAACGAAAATCGACAGTATTTTCTGTTTAAAAGTGGATCGATGTCGCCACGTTACATTTTTTTCCTGTGGGTACCCTTAATCGTTTACATTCTCCTCATGCAAACGCTTCGTTTCAATTAACTGTTGGTTTGAAGCAATTTTTCCTCCAGTTCAGACTCAATACAAGTTGGCTATCAGTGTTGTGCTGACCTATTACTCTCCAACCTATTGACAGATCTGCTGTTTTTTTCAAAATTGTTATTTGTGTATGAATTCTCTCTGCACACACACACACGCATTGCCTATTCATTACTGAGTTAGAATTTATAGCAGGCTCTAACAATCTAACAAATGACATAACGGCACGAGGAAAAACCCCTCTCCCAGTTTAGACAAATTTTAGCTGTTAAAATATGCTCGGAGCATTCAGCGATTTTGCTGAAATTAATAATTCTGAATTTCTGGTCTTCTTTCACCGCCAACTCATTCTGAAGAAAGCAATATTTGGCAGAGATAGTGAAATGCGTAAAAACGTGAAGATTCATACATGCAGTTAGTGCTCTACTCGTGTAACAAAGTGAATCGTAAAATTCAGTTCAGACAATATTTTACGATATCATTCAGGTACTGACATGTTACTGTACCGCCGCGTGAGAAGAAATTTCTGTCAGAGTACTAAATTTCGTACTTTTCATTGTGTACTCATTCTGAAGAATGGTAAAAAGAAAAAAAAACATTTTCAGGTACATAACTTCCAGTACAATATACGATCACTCAACTACATCTTACACAAACCTATTTTTTACAGGCATACAATAACGCCCTGGCTGACCATGACTACTTTGTACTAATTTTTTTATAGTATGCGTCAGCTAGCAAAACTTTTAAATCCCTAATTCCTCATTCGTGTTTAAATTTTTAAAAAATATATATATTACGATTATCACAAGTAGATGGCACTACGTTGGTGATGAGGGTCGGTTTAAAACTGCAAGTATTAAATAAGCTTAGAGCAATGCATTTTAACGAAATAAATAAATCTTTAACTAATATAGGAAAGGTTTTCACTTACCAAAATGATGACGGCCAGTTCGGATGCTGATGAGCAGAGTTTCCAGCAACCGTGCTCGCGTGATTTTTTACTCGCTTCGTGCAATCTCGCTTGCTTTTATACCTATGAAAACCAAGAAAGGAGTGGGGGAGATTCTCTCGTTAAGCGTTACTTTTACGTAAATTCATAATTTGCCGAGTTTTATTCAACATAAAGTTTGATTTGTCGATTGACACCATTTTTTCCCCCGTCACGCCCCTCCAACCCACTTAATGGAAGACGTAATTTTAAACATTCAAAGTAAAAGTCTAACTTTCTCTGATGACACAAATATTTTCTTTGTCAAGCCCACCACCCTACTTAACGAAAGATGTAGTTGTAAAGTTCGTTTGCTTGGAAATTAGACCATGACCATTTTCCGCATCATTTCGATTTCATTAGTTGGTTTCTTTGCAGAGCGATAAATTACGTGTCACGACGTTGACTGCCTTAATAAAAAAGAACTGTGATGCATCAGCTCAAAATATTTGTTTATATACGTTCTTTTTTAATTTTTATTATTGTTTCAGAAGTAGGAAGGTTTTGTGCATTGGAAGAGTGTAAAAGCTAGGGAAAATCTTTTTATTTTAACTCGTTTTTGTGCCGTTTCGAACCAGTTATTTCATATTAGGTGCTGAAAGGTCGGGAAAAAGCTTTTCCACGGCTTTCCTGTTATGGAGCGGCCGGCGGTGGCAGCAAAAGAAGAATGATATATGGTTGCTCCATCTTTGGTGGCAGCGGCAACAACGCCATACAGCCTGCGTCCAATGTGATTTTTATTTATTTATTTCTCAGCGAAAGAAGGATGTGTGCATACGTAATGAGCTAACATGGAATGTTGTAATCAGATGCTTTCCCTGAATTATGCCCTCACTATCTCCACTACTCCCCCGGTCCTCTCAACTATCTGCAACTACACTTGCGTCACTGACATTGCAGTGACCTGCACTAGCACTTGCATCTACAAATATCATGACTTCTCCTTCTTCACTAACATTAACATCATCTAACAGCGCTGAGTTAAGACTACACAACTCGTCTTGCAACACCACATCAGCTTCACGCACAACATCATGCACAAAATCTTCACTGGCATTGAAATCCCAATGCACTGCTTTCCAGTTTCTTGAACTTAGAAGATCGTTTCGTTTCGCAGGCGGCGTGAATCCATTAGAGGGGAGCTAATTCTTACCACGGTAGCAAAGAATAAGGGCGAGCCCTGTAACAATCAGTAACAATCGAAATATTACGTCTTCTACGTAACAGGTACGCCAACACCATCTGCCATCGTTTTGCGTCAACCGGGAACAAATTGAATGGGTGGAACTTGGCAGTAGTACTGTTACGCCGTTTCACTGGTGATCTGTTCAAAGCACAGGGAGCCGGCACGGAGAAATGAGACAATAGTGAGTTGTGCAATGACGAAGCATTACGCCTTCAAGTTCAGGGCTTCACAATTGAAAATGGACAATTGCGTAACGAAAGTAATGTGTTGCGAAAAGCCAATATTGGACCCTGGAACTAAAACAAATCCGGGACTGCACCGATCTATACATTGAGTCATACTACTGAACCACGGAAGCAATCGATGCCAAACAAAGATCGGGGAGAAAGCAATAGTGTGAAAGTTCCTAACTTTGTCAATTCAGTATTTTCTCTTTAAATAACTATGCTTTTTTTTTTCGGTTTGATATGATGATAACAAGTAATTTCTCTACTACGGTCCCCCCCCCCCCCCTTCGTGTTGATAAGCTGATAACGAGCAATTTCTCTTCTCTTTTTCCCATAAACTTATTTTAGTCCTTTTCAATACTAACTGAATACGTGATATGCAAGGTATCACGTATTTTAGTCAGGGGGAGGGGGGAATAGTCGGTTTATTTCTCGGGACTCACTAAGGTTCTTTCAGGCTTTTTATTAGGACTTAAGCTGAAACATGGGTAAGGCGTCCCATGGAGAAATCCCGACCCTTAAATTCTGCTGTTTTCGTTCGGATTATGCAACTACTTAGGCCTAACGTCGTATGATCTTTCTCACAAGGGGGATCTAAGCACACGCTAGTGTGTTGCCACCAAGTAATAGTCGATCATCCCATTGTAGACATCCGATTGTTAAAAAATTGATTGTTAATGATAAAAAGGCGGCCTCACTAGCAGACATGTCTGTTAACTGTAAGCAACTAAAAGTTTATTTTGGCATGTTGAGGATAAATCCCAATGTGTCAGAAATCTTTCAAATTGTGGTAAATGTAAGGAGAAGGTGCAAGGATAAAGAAAAAAAGTCTGAGTGTCCACCATTCATAGAGAGAAAGATGCGTCAATAACGGTGTTAACTGCTTATGCATATAATGCATAAAGCAGTTATTGAAATACAGTTGGGGAGAAAAAGGGTCTTGCGTCGTGAGCTATTGTTAAATGACGTCAAGTCTCACTCCAGTCGTTTATTTGCATGGGTCATGCCTATCACCTTGCATTTGACCGAAAGTAACTGAAATATTCGCCGATTTATCATGATTTCGATTAGAAGACGTACCAGCAAATTGTAGGCGTTGTTATTGAAGAGTTTGTGGTTAAATCGTTAGCATATGAAGGGTTGTAGGTCCTTGCCTAAAAATCTTTGCTAATTATGTTTCTGTATGAAAAAAGAATGATCCGGAACTGGTCCGGCCTATTTCGGGTTTTGACAACATGCACGGAAAACGGAATTCTATCTGTGGTTCGACTATTGGCATCCACTGAAAAGAAAATGGCGGCTACTTTACGGTTCGTCGGCAAGGCTGTCCCAATTCTAGGCGTATTGGCAGCAGGGGAGTTATGTGGTTCTGTTAATCAGGTAATTATTGTATAATAGATTATTTAGTGTAACCGTTTTGTAGTATTAATTCGACAAACGTGTGAGGCAACGGAATAGTGCATACTAGGTGCATAGCAAACGGATTTAGAAGGCAAGAGCAGCGCTACACAATAAAGGCAGAATTATAAATTCATTCCGTGATCACGTTCGATAGTAAAATAAAGAAAAAAAGGAACAAGTTTACTTTACGCGGCTTAGGGGAAGAATAAAGGCTTCTCACCGAACACAGGACAACCATCAATTATGCTCCAACAACCTCACAACACAAAGGCAAAGGCTTTGTTTAGCAGTCAGTAATGAATAAAAGCCGCACTCTTTGCGCTGACGGACGAGAGGCCGTTTTCTTTCCATGTTCCCATCTGATATTTTTCTCATAAGCAGTTCAGATACGTGGTTTGTTATTGTCAGTTTCATGTGGTTTTGTTGTTATTGTCGGTTAGCTTTAATTAGGAACCGGCTTCGGCATTTCACTTGAGGTATAGTACTGGTTGGTGTTTGGCGTTTCACTTGCTGGACTTTTGCCCAGTTTCTTGCTTTCCAGCGTGGCACGGTGCTAACTTTGGACCTTCACCACGGCCAAACGGTGCGTTTGTCCCAAAAATGGAAGAGGAAAACATCAGGTAATTCTTAATCGATTGAAAAAAAAATCGGACGAGTGCCTGTTTTCTTCCTATATTCCCTTTATACATATGGCCCGAAATTCGTAAAAAAGAGATAAAATCCTACTTTTAATTTTCACGGAAGGAACTACAAGTTGATCCCAAATTGCGAAAACTCGTTAAATCATCATTATATTAACCTAACCACTTACCTGCCCCAGTATGAAATGCCAAAGTCCAAACCTCCCTAACCTGACCTAACTGACAATAACAACACCACCACACGAAACTGACAATAACAACCCGCCTATCGAAACTGTTTACGAAAAAAAATATAAGGTTTCCTGTCGGTCTTGTTAGCAAACGCAAACACCATATAGATGTACGGATTGTGGCGCTACAAATCTACTGTTTTAACTCGTTTTAACAAATTTCCGCGCTCTGACAGCAACTGTCTCTGTATTTTGGAAGGTGTTGGAGCCATTGGACTCAGTATCGTAAGGATATTGAGTATGTGTGTAATGTAAACTTTAGCCTAATAGAGAGCTTTGTGTTTCGTCTATGAAAATAATAATGTTGCGATATTTTGCATAAGCAGTTTATGTATTTCTTTATGAAATTCTTGTTTTTATGTTACTGTCTAGCTAGCTAAGTTTTTTCCCATGTTAAATCCCATAGACTTTTTGTGCATGTAAAGCGCAAAATTGCGACAACCTACGTACCTGAACTTCTTCACACGGATGCATGGTGATCTGAGCATGGTGCTTTTGTTGGTTTAGGGGGTTGTAGGAGTCAGGACAAATGCGTGGGAGGGTTTTGATATTCGCCATCAGCGAATTAAAATTTCGTTTCTTTTCCAAGTTGCAACCAACGATTTCAAGCAACAATGGCTTGAACAATCAGCACTGGTCCTTAGATTTATTGTAAAAGCCTGGACGAATTAAAAACTGAACTGTAACTAAGGACAAAATAAGCAAACATTAACGTTGCCGTGGATTGGTAAGAACAAGGGGATGCACGTTAGATGATGGTTATGCAACAATACGAGCATCCACGAGCTAGCGGGTTTTTTTTGTTAATGACCCAAAAATAAAATGCTTCACGTTCTGCTGTTTTAGTAACAGTGACCTTCGGGGGTTTCTGCATGACTAAACGCGAGTGAAGAAAGCAAACGGAAAAAATTCTTAATTTTGCTGATGTAACGGCTAATTATTTATAGACATAAAATTCCTAAAAAAAAAGCTAGAGCGGAATATAAGACGGTGTGCTGACTTTCTGTATGTTTTTGTGTGTTCTTGCACACGGATGCATGGTGATCTGACCATGGTCCTTTTGTTGGTTGGGGGTTGTAGGGGTCAGGACAAATGCGTGAGAGGCTTTTGAAATTCGCCACTAAGCCAGATTGATTGATTGATTGTTTTTATTGTGAGCCCTGGCCCGCAGCCATGCGTCCATCCTAACAAAAAATACAACAACCAACAAACAACACGACACCAAAATACACCAGAGCCAGAAAATCGAAGCCAGGGGATTTTCAAGCAACAATGTGTCGATGCAATAATGAAATGTAACGAAGGGCCAAATTATCAGTCACTTACGTTTCCGTGAATTCATACGAATAAAAGGCAAATTACATATCAAGACACACGCTAGTGTGTCGCCCCAAGATAAAACGATAACAATCAGATAAAATATATATTTATATGTATGGCGACCACTTGACACGTTGTGTCTTTACAGCAAAGGCAGTATGGATGTTTTCAGGCATGTGAGGATAAATAACTATGTGACAGAAAAGGCTGAAACTTGTTTAATCGGGAGATTTGGTCGCCTGATAATATAAACTCACTATTAAGGACACAGCTTACTGTTTACTTGTTGAAAAAACGACGTGAATAACGTTGATATTTGCCGAATTACTACCTGCTGGCTAACGTTTTTTTTTGTATCACGAAAATAAATTCTTCCATGCGGTGAAAAAACTGGTTATTAGCTCATTTTAAAGATATTGCTCTGTAGAAGTGCCCTTTTCATATGGCCCTTTCTAATTACTCAAATGGTTCTGGGGTTAGGGAGCTCCAAACGACCAAATTGATTGTTTTGCATTGTTTTAAACATTGTTATATTGCAACAATGCCGAACTGAACATTAAATAAATCCATGCCTTTGCAGTACTAATAAGATATGCTCATCATATGAAAAAAGGTGACTGATGCCCTCAAAATCTAATGAAAACCAAAAAAAATAAAAAACAATTGGTCCAGAAAACTATATTGGTGTTATCATCTCATAATTGCAAAGAAAAAAATAGATTTCAGCAATTTGGACCAAAAATATCTGATATCTATTCCAAAACAAAACTTGTTAATGATTCCCGCCAAGCTATACGGCCGTGTGAAATCATGTTATCAAACGCCAAGCTCTTTCGCCAAGCTAATTCCACCGAATAAGACTTCAAACGTTAAACAAAATTATTGAAAATTGCTCAGTAAGCAATTTTCATATATTTCATGTAAGCTTCGCACTATTACTCGGAGGGATTAGCTTGGCGTTTGATATCACGACTTCACACGGCCATAAAGCTTGGCGGGAATCCTTAACAAGTATTATTTTGGGATAGATGACTATAACTATAAGTAATGCAAGCATATCGAAGATATGTCCTAATGCGTCCGAAATCTTTGCATTTGTGGATAAGGTGTAGAGATAAAAAAAAAAAGGAAGGGTATGCGCTGATTGAGTGAGCGAAACCAACAAAAATCGGCGTTAGTTAGCAGTGTGTAGAAAAATGGGATTGAAGAAACTTGTCTTTGTGAAGCATGGAGAAACAATAAACCAAACCGTGTCAATTTGCCAGTTATAACAGCTTATTGGATGATGGAAAATGGAAAAATTATCAAGCTAAAAATTTGTAGACAGAAAACTCCTTCAGAAAAAAAGGTCGACTAAAGATGAGACGGTCTGACCTTTTGTACGTTCAGTCCTATGAAATTTGTGATATCCACCCAAAACCATAACTAATATAAAAGAAGCTGCCAAGTATCAAAAAAGGGTCAGCCTTTAAAGGTATTGATATCATTCAACCAGGGAAAGGCCGCCAAGGTTAATCCTATTAGCAAACTTAATCGCACCAAATAACATTCGTACCTCGAGTAGCAATCTTAACTTTCGAACTATTAGTAGTTGCGATTAACTTGGCTGACAGGCTTAACCTTGGCGGCCTTTCCCTGGTTGAATGATATCAATACCTTTAAAGGCCGACCCTTTTTTGAAACTTGGTGGCTTCTTTTATACCAGTTTTTGGTTTTGGGTGTATATATTTGGAATCGGAGAGTTCGTTTTTCGGGTTTAGAGGTAGGGCCTATTTTTAGGCCTATTTCTTTTTTTAGCCCGATTTCAGTTTCGCTATATAATATAGAAATATTTCTATATAATGTAGAAATATAGATTGACGGCGCACGAAGCACCCCCACCCCCCGCCAAAACCCCAAAGAAGTTAAGCAACTAGAGCGTCATAGCGTGATTTGAAAGTGTTGAGTGAAGGAGCGCAAAGAACAGATTGAGGGAGGGAGTTCCATGGTTTAACAACCCTTTCCGTGAAAATGTGAAAGCAAAGTTTAGTCCGAGACACAGTGCCAGAAATACGGAGTGGGTGGCCACGAGTGAAGTTGAAATTTGGAATGAGGGAAAGAACAGGGTCCACATCAAGAAGATTGTGAATAAGTTGGTAGGTAAGTGTCATGTCACCACGATGAAAACGATCACGAATGGAGGAAAGCCCAAGTTTATGTAGGCGATCGGAATTAGGTAAGGAAGGAATAGTTTGACACCATTTGGTAAGGCAACGTTGGCAGTTTTCTAGACGATTAAGTGAGTAAAGATTGTCGGAACGACAAATTTGGGAGCAGTAACCAAAAACTGAGAGGAGAAAGGTTTTGTGTAAAAAAGCAAACGGGTAGGGTTTAAGGTTGGAGAAACGTTTCAGTACAACGTTTCAGGCTTTACGAAAGACTTTGAAGATGACATTTTCAGTGTGAAGATTGAAATTTAGAGCGTTATCAATAAGGATCCCAGGGTCAGGATGATTAGTAACAGGAGTGATAGGTATGCCAGAAAGATAGTAAGGAAAGTGTGGATTATTATTCCCAAGGTAAACGACATGACATTTATCAGTATGAAACAGAAGAGAATTCGTAGAGGCCCAGTGCGCAACACGTTGGATGTCTTCTTTAAGTAATTTGCAGGAAACAGAGTCAGAGAAGATTTTTAAGTCATCAGCATAGTAGGCATTAGGAGAACGAATAACAGAAGGTAAGTCAGAGATGAAAATATTGAACAGGAGGGGACCAAAAACGGAGCCTTGAGGACCACCAGAGGTAACGTGATGCCAAGGAGCGGAGGAACCACGAAGAGGACCCGTTACCGCCTAAGGAGTAGGTAGGAGTTAAGCCAGGAAATAATGCCAGGATAAAAACCGAAAGAAGTAAGTTTGGACAAAAGCGTAGCATGTGAGACATTATCGAAAGCTTTACTGAAATCAAAGAAAACAAGGTCACATGGTAGACAAACGTCAATAAGTTTGGTAATGGGATCATACGTAGAGAGAAGATTGGTGAGGCAAGAACGTTTAGGAAGAAAACCATGTTGAGTGGCCGGAAGAATATTGAGATGAGAAAATTCATCAAAAATATAAGAGTTGATAAACCGTTCAAGCATTTTTTTAATGGACGAGAGGAGACTTATAGGTCTGTAATTAGTAATAATTGAAGTGATATGAGCATCCTTCCAGCATGAAGGAAAGGTACTAGAAATGATGGAATTGGAGAAAATGTGAAACACGGGGATGGAAAGAGATCTGGCAAAATTACGAAGAAAAATAGAAGGAATGTTATCAGGACCTGAAGAAAGGTCTTCCTTAAGGGATAGGAGAGAGGAAAGAACATCGGTCACACGGAAATTAACGACGCCAGCTGTAGGTGGAATAGGATTGCGAGAAGATGCAGGAAGGAAAGTTGTGCAGAAAAAATGATTTAGCTTGGAACCAGTGGTAACATCATCAAGGGAGTAAGTATTGTTATCTTTTCTGATACAGCTTAAAGGGACAGTTTTGTTATCATTTTTTAGGTAAGAAAACTGTAATTTGGTGTTAGTTTTGGAATATTAAATACGGTTGTTTTCATACGAAGTTTTAGCAAGTTTGATTTGCATGATAGCATTCTCTTTAACAGCGAGGAAGTTTGCCATGTTAGATTGAGACGGAAAGGAACGAAGCAGACGATACGAATGCTTTTTTTTTTGTTGTTTAATGAAGCACGAAGTTCAGGTGTGGACCAGGATGGGCGGGAGGAAGAAGGCTTCTTGGCCACAGGAAAGAAATGAGAGATAATGACTTGAAGGAAGGCGGTAAGTATTTGAACATGTGGGTCAACATAAAATCGGCAAGTTCGGTAGACCAATTAATGCACAGGAAATAATGTGGTTAATAAGTGTGTAGTCAGCTGAGCGAAAGTTGTAAGAAGGAGAGGGACTGGCTTTAGTAGAAAAGTCAATATCAAGTGAAAAACTGAGGACATCAAGATCGCCACGCCCAAAGGCGTGAGTGATTGAGTAGAGGTTAAGAGAAGGAGAGCAGATAAGCAAATCAAGTAACATAGAGCACTGGTTTGAACGATGGAGAGTAGGTTTCGTAACGTGTTGTACAAGATTATGGTATTGGATAAAGTCCAGAAACTCAAGACTGGCACTTGGGTGTACTTCGAAGGTAGTGGCACTAAGCCGGTTGATATTAGGCAGGTTAAAATCCCCCACACAGAAGAAAGGGCACGTTGGGTTCGTGGGCACAGCATTGTTAAGCATGTAGAGACAACTTGGCCAATGTGTGGGGTAGCCTTTTACTGGAGTTCGGTAGGTAAAACCAATAGTGATATTGCCGGATGAAGGAACGATGAGCGAGCACCACAAGGATTCTAATTCACCGAGGGAGTCGGAGTTAGAGCCACTAAGAGAAGACGGAATATTGCTTTTAATGTAAATGAGCACACCGTCGTGACCCCCGAGTAAGCGGTCACTGCGGTAGGCGGCGTAGCCATTACGATTAATGGTTGAGTCCGGGATAGCTGGAGTGAGGTGTGTTTCAGAGACGCCAATAATATCAGGAGAAGTTGAGAGGTGGCAAATTTAAGTTCATCAAGTTTGTTACAGTGGCCCATAGCATTAAAATACAGGCTCGAAAGGCCATGAACAAGGGTTTGGACGGAAGTTGTAGTGATGAATGAAAGTTAGGTCTTGGAAGCCTCCTCCAGAATTGAGCTATGATGGCTTCTGCAACAACTAGCGACACTTGCATTGTCACTAATGGACTGCTTTTCGGTATCTTCTTGGGTGGTAATCTGAGTTGGGAGTTTGCCTTGCATACTTTTGTTTTTTTGATAACTGATGTTGTCAGTGGGAAAGGACTGTGGCGACTTAGAGTGGCCGTTTTCTTGATGCTGCGGAGATAGAGGCACATTTAATATCTAAACTGTTTATGGGGAAAAGAGTCCGTGAAGGTTTGTCGCTCCTTCAATAAAAAAAAACAGAAGTAATCTGAATAGGCCCAATTGATTCTGTTTTACAATGAAATGTACTGCAACAGGCAGTTTATTAGAATATAGAAGCAGCGATCATTACCAAAGTAATAATACCAAAGTGACGATTTTCTTTAGGCTGATCAAGAAATGATCAAACGATTTATACATTGGTAAGGCGCTCACAATTAATACTAATACTAAAGCAAAACCATAAAACAACCAAAAGTGGTGATATCATACAAAAACTCCATAAGGGTAGGACCCATCAAGTTTTTGCTGTAGAAATTAATGATACCTTAGCCAAAATGGGTGCCACCAAGTTTGTGGTCCCAGCCATGATTACTCAATCTTACCTCGGTGATTGTTAGTTAAGCTTAAGTGATCGTAGTTCGGACCACAAACTTGGTGGCATCCATTTTGGCTCATGTGTCACTACATTCTATGACGAAAACTTGATGGGTTCCTTTACCCTTATGGGGTTTTTGTATGAGAGAAGACTACAAATATGAGAAGAATGTCTAAAGAAAGAGAATTAATTCGTTCGTTGTTTAGGCTTATACTTAAATTCCGTGCTACGTCTTAAGCTGTGAGGTCTTAGTGATGTCACAGCCGACCACCATGAACCTACTCATCACTAGTATTTTGTGTTAGTACCACACTTTACATGGGTTTTTCTGTTTCATTTATTTTAAGAAATTTTCGCTTTGTACAAATTAGAGTATTAATTCAGTTTGTAGGACCCATTCTTCCATTAGCTATTCATTACTTCACCTTCTGATTTTCCTTTCCTTAGCAAAATAGCTGCAGAACATCAAGTGACAATGCCACGCCATTAATCTAACACTATACGTCCACGGATGTAAAAATAAACATAGCCAAGAACTGTAACTTGCAAACCAACCATTTCGTATGGTTTAAATGTAACGTAGGGCTCCACAAGACACTAACTCATACCCACATGATGTTCATGTTTTCCACATTTAGGAGGGAATCGGTTGATGGCTTTACGTTCGAATCTTACTGTTTGAAATGATACAAATGAGACATAGAAATATTCTTAGCACCCTTTTCTGTTGTCAATATATTTTCTACACGTACTTTAGTATTTAGCGTTTAAGCTTGTATTACTGCTAAACGAGTATTCTCTTCGCCTGAATTTGTCAATACACAGTGTCGTCCAACTAAAGTGTTACGAGCCACTATTCTATGAATGGCTAATGAGAGAATAATAATGATATAAATGCAAGGATGGGTGTGATGGGGCACGAGAAAAAAGAATGACCAACGAGATAAGATACGCCAAAAATGAAAATTAGAAAGTTGGACGCAAGGAAACAATATGACCAACAAAAAAAAACAGGTTCAAAATCGGATAATAAATAAAATAGTTACGATGATGTTTAAGAACTAACCTGTATAGACTCGATGAAGCACTCCCAACTTCTAAACAGGTAACAAGAATTTCATAAAGAAATACATAAACTGCTTATGCAAAAAATCGCAACATTATTATTTTCATAGACGAAAGACAAAGCTCTCTATTGGGTAGTTCCGATAGGCGGGTTGTTATTTTCAGTTTCGTGTGGTTTTGTTGTTATTGTCAGTTTGGTTTGGTAAGTTTGGGGTTTTGCATTTCATACTGAGGTAGTTAACTGGTTGGGGTTTGGCATTTCATACTGGGGTAGTTAATTGGTTAGGTAATGTTAATGATGATTTAACGAGTTTCCACAATTTCGGATCAATTTGTAGTGCCTTCCGTGAAAATTAAAGGTAGGTTTTTTTTTCTTTTTTCGAATTTCGGGCCATGTGCGTAAAGGTAACATGGGAAGAAAACGGGCTCTCGTCCGATTTTTTTTAATGGACTAGGAATTACCTGCTGAGTAATGTTTTCCTCTTCCATTTTTGGGACAAACGCACCGTTTGGCCGTGGTGAAAGTCCAAAGTTAGCACCGTGCCGCCCCAGAAAGCATGAAACTGGGCGAAAGTCCGGCAAGTAAACCGCCAAACCCCAACCAGTTCATTACTTCAAGTGAAATGGCGAAGCCGGTTCCTAACCTAACCGACAATAACAGTAAAACCACATGAAACTGACAATAACAACCCACCTATCTGAACTGTTTATGGGAAAAAAATATCAGCTGAGAACATGGAAAGAAAACGGCCTCTCGTCCATCAGTGCAAAGATTGTGGCTTTCAATCACTTCTGACGGCCTAAAGAAGCCTTTACCCCAAAGATTTTATGCAAAAATGTTGTTCAGTTGATCATTTTACGTCATTCTAGCCCAACGAGAGGTCAATCGTTGAGGAGCCCTCATTCTTCCCATAAGTAGTGTAAAGTAAAATTGTTCCCTCTATTGTTTATTTTACTATCGAAAGTGATCGTGGAATGAATTTATAATTCTGCCTTTATTCCGTTAGCTACGGACCTAGTATGCACTATCCCATTGTCTCACACGTTTGTCGAATTGATTATACTACAACAAACTGTTACACTAAATAATCAATAATACAATAATTACCTGATTAACAGGAGCCACATAACTACACGAATTGCCAATACGTACAGAATTATAGGATGCCTTCCCGGCAAACCGTAAAGTAGCCGCTATTTTTCCACCCAGTGGTTTGCCAATAGCCCAACAACAGATAGAATTCCGTTTTCGGTGCTTGTTGTAAGCTGGGCCATTTCCGGTTCAACCTTTTTTTTATACAGAAACATATTTGGCAAAAATATTTAGTCAAGGACCTACAACCCTTCAAATGCAAACTATTTAGTCACAAACTGTTCAATAATAACGCCTACATTTTGCTGGCACGTCTTCTAATCGAAATAATGAAAAATCGACTAATATTTCAGTCACTTCCAGCCATACACTAAAGGTGTTAGGCATGACCCGTACAAATAAACGACTGGAGTGGGACGTAACATCATTTAACAATAGCTCACGACGCAAGCCCCTTTTTCACCCCAACTGTATTTCAATAACTGCTTTATGCATTACACGCATAAGCAGTTAATAAAAGAATAACTAAACAAAAAACAACTTCGCCGTTTAGAAAAAAAAAAACTTTATCGAGCTCGTATACCCATACTCACAGCCGTAAGGTACACGAATAAAAACGGATTAAAGTTCACTCGAACGCAACGAACTATAATTTGAACTCCAATTCCAGGGAATAATGACTGTTTTCACGTAATGGTTAGGTCAGTAAGTGAACGCAGTTTGTGTTTGAAATGTTTAATGTGTGCGCGCGTGTGTATGTGTGTCTGCTTAATTTGTGTATCATACAGGTTTTTTAAATATTTTTCTGTGTTTGTTGTTTTATATTTTAGTGTTTCGTGTGAATGGCTATGTTTGTATTTTGTGTGCATTTATAATTTCTGAAACAAGCAGATTCCTAGTTAGGCAGTTTTTTGCTTGTGTTTGATGGTTTCTGTATTAGTTCTAGTTCATGAGAGTACTTACGTGTTCATTTTGTGTGGGTATTTTTTTTTAAATATCCAACCGTTTTGTTTGATTGATTAGTGATGTACATGTTTGTTTACGTGTGCGTGGAGGCTGGCATATAACAATCCTTGTTCCCCGGAATTGGAGTTCAAATTATAGTTCGTTGCATTCGAGTGAACTCTAATCAGTTTTTATTCGTGTACCTTCACGGCTGTGAGTATGGGGATACGAGCTCTAATGCTATTTTTCTAAACGGCGATGCCCTTTTTTTGTTCAGTTAATTTCTTGGCTTTTTTCGTGTCCTTTTTATTGAAAGTGGTACGATTTGGTCTATGTTGTGTATGGTATGTCCGCTGCCCACCCAATTTTGTTTGCGAAAAAACGGAACATTAGAAATGCGTATTTCTGTTCAGGTTCTGCCCAAGCCCTGGTTAAGCCCATTATTTGATGGCAACACACTAGCGTGTGTCTAGATTTAGCATGTATCAGCTCAATGGATAGTGGATTCTGTATTGTTGCAGGCAGATGCAGTATCATGCAAACAATCGTAGAAACAATTTAACTGGCTTCCCGAAGCCCGCATTGAAGAAGAAAAGTCATTCAGTCATGTCGACCGCCCGATTTTTAGGCAGGTCTCAAATTTAAAGACTTCACGCCCTATGTTTTAAAACTGAAAGATTTAAGCGAAAATCATTTCATTTTGGTTCACGGCAACGAGTTAAAACGGTAATAAAGAAGATACCACGACAATGCTACTTTCCCCGGCCGAGCATCGTTGCATTTTCTTCGAGTGAGCTATAATCTGATCTTCTGCGCCTCGTGTATTGTTGCACCATTGTTACATGTTGTAGCATTGTAACATTTTGATATTGTTAGCCGCTCCTCCGCCTCAGGTCCAGTTTTTTAAAATTCTCGTGCGCAAACGAACTCTTATAAGCACTGCTTGCCGGCCGTGCTAATGTTGCGCAAAGCTGAGAACAACAAGTTAAAGACTCGCTCCTCGTTGGTCCGCTGTCGGCAGACCATTGTTGATGCACGAGACGTACCTAACAATTAAAAAAATTTGTTCAACAATCGTGACGTCATGAATTGTTTAGGCATTGTTGGATGATTGTTGCAGATTGTTACAAATGGTCCTTTTTCTCTAATTTCGGTCCTAGAACGGACTTTAAAAATACGCCAACACTACGTACGGATTAATTTGCTTTCTTTCGACAAACTTCTCATATTTATAGCGTTCTACTTTCAGAAGAGAAGATGATGATCATCCCCAACCAAGAATAAATTAACATTTTTTAATGATGAAAGACTAGCCGAGTCGCTCGCTAACGCTCGTTCATTCAGCCGCATCTCGTGCACTCGAGGATTTTTCTTGTTGTCTGTATGGTGCTGACAGACACTCCCAGCAAAAATGATCAAAATATGATCAAATGAATAAATGCTCAAGGAAGTGATCCGAATAATGTGCGGGTTTTTCTTAGTGCATCAGTTTTTAATACAAATGATTAACAAAACTATAAATGATCAAATAAGTTCAATGTCGCAGTAGTCTTTCACTACGTGGAGTAAACACCAACATATTGCTTTTTTACCTGTTTTTACCTTGGTTTCCTTATCCCGCTTCCTGCGCATGGGTTTTCATCTTTCTGGAGGAGGGTGGGAAAGTGCCTTTTGCTACCTTTTTTCATTTTCTTCAATTTGGAGGTGGATAGGCAGTTGTTTTTGTTGCTACCTCTTATCATTCCTTAAACAGACCCTCAAAATAAAATTGCTTCCTGCTTCCTGCACGCGGGATTTACAAAATGATTAACAAAATGATTAACAAAGCTCTAAATGATCCAACAAGTTCAATGTCGCAATAGTCTTTCACTATGTGGAGTAAACACCAAAATATTGCTTTTTTTTTACCTGTTTTTACCTTGGTGTCCTCATTCTGCTTCCTACGCGCGGGTTTTCATCAAACTGGAGGAGGGTGGGAAAGTGCCTTTTTATACGTTTTTTCATTTTCGTCAATTTGAAGAAGGGTGGGAATGTGTTTTTTTTTGCTACCTTCTGTCATTGCATAAACAGAAACTCAAAATAAAATCGCTTCCTGCTTCCCGCGTGCGGGATTTTGTCGATCTGGAGGAGGGGGGGTACTTTCCACGTGCGGGATTTCATCAGTTTGGAGGGGAGAAGAGGGGGCAGTTTCCGCACGCTGGAATTCATTCATCTGGATGGGAGTGTCTGCTTCCCGCGCGCGGGTTTAGGTCAATCTCGAGGAAGGGAGGAGGAGGGGGACCCACTTCCCGCACATGGGTTTATGTCGATCTGGAAGACGGGAGGAGGAGGGGGATCCGCTTCAAGCTTACGGGTTAATGTCTATCTGGTGGGGTGGGGGTGCCACTTCCCGCGAGCGGAAATTCGTGATCTGGATGAGGCTGGCCCACTTCCCGGGATTTCATCGATCTGGAGGAGGGTGGGAAAGTGCTTTTTTTTACTTTTTTCATCATGGAAGTGCGGCCATAGCTGGGATGGGTCATCGGTTCGAGGTCAAAGTGGGCCAAGGTCACCCATGGTGGAGGGCCTTTTGCTACCAAAATGTGTCTTTTTGCGTGTTCTTTTGCTACCTAAATATGACCTTTTGCTACATGAGTAATTTTGCTGCGTAAATGTGTCATTCTCCAATCGCAAAGGTGAGTGGCCAGAAGTGACATCATCCGAGGGGGTAGTGCTTCACGAGCGTTCACAGTACAAGAACTCTCAAAAGCTTTTGAAGCGTGAAAATGACGAATTAACATCAGTATGGAGGGAGGGTACCAAAATTGGGAGGAGGGTCCCCAAAATCGGAGGGTTCGTACCAATGCTTCGTCATTCACATTGTGAGAACTCTAAAATGCTTCAGAGCATAAAAACTGCAGGATTTTGGGGATTCCCAAAACTGAAAGGGGTCGTACGAGTGCATTGTGATAACTCTAAAAGGCTTCAAAGTATGATAATTACCAACAATTTGGGGGACTCAAAATCGGGGGGGGGGGGAGTGAAATGCTCAAAAAGCATTCACATTATGAGAATGACGAATAATTGTTAACCGCACTCGATGACGAATTAACAACATTCGAGGGTCTCGGGAGTGTAAATGCATTCACATTGTGAGAACTCTCATGAGTGCTTTACAGCGTGACGAATTAGAGACATTAGGTAGTCCTCAAATTGGATACCCTAAAAGTTGCTTTTATGCAATTTCCCATATTGAAATTACATCGATGTACCGAGCTTGACGTAAGTACCAGTTTCCAGACTACCCAGGAGGTAGGTACACTGTTCGTTTTTGGATTTTACATGTGGTTCCCCCAAAGGTGCCTGCTAGGCCTAATCTACTTAGCGTTTTTTTTATTTACATGTCGTTTATTCAAGCTCATTAAATTGTGCTCCGCACTAGTCTTTTTGCCAATCTTTCTTTCTTTTCGTCCTCCGTCTCGTTTTGTAGCTGCAGAATTTTTTGCTAATCTCTCTTTTCTCTGCGCCTCGGTTCCTGCAGCGTACGTTTTGCTCCTATTAGTAGCTTTTTTTGCTATTCTTTTTTTTTCTCTGCTCTTCGGTTTCTTGAGCTCGAGCTTCGGTCCTACTAGCGTCATCTTTCTCCTATCTCTCTTTTTTCAGCTCCGGGCATAACGAATCCCGTCTTTCGTGCTCCAATTCTCTCTTTTGAATTTTTTGCTTCTCTTCCTACACGGAAGGATCCGCCAACCTTCAGTGACGGTTCTCCAGTAAAGAGAGCCTCCAAACCGCTTTCTCTTTCTCTTCCAACTTCTCCTCTTTCACGTTTTCCTCTTCCCGCATTTTGAGCATTAAACTCTGTTTCCTCTCCCGCCTTGTCGCTCGTCACGTCGACATCTGAGTCAAAGTCGTCCTCGTACTCTATCCACATGCCCGAGTCATAGTGGCCGATAGTTAGGGTGTCTTCACCATTTTCCAAGATGAACCTCTTGCCATCGTACGGCGAGAAATGGGATTTTGAAACTCTTACCGTACTCAACTCGTGTCCGACGCTGGAGATTTTCGCCCAAGTACCCTTTTGCCCCGGTGTCGTCGATTTCAAGGCAGATTTGTAATCGTTAAAGGACAATTGTTTCTTGATGAACGCTCTCTGGATTCCTTTTGCCTTTTTAATAGTCTTTTTTCTCCACGTTTTGATCGAGTACAGCTTCGCTCGCAGTCCAACGAACTCTTGGATGGATACACCGCCCATCTCATCTTTCACCTTTCCAAGGGCCTGCTTATTCTGAGAAAAGAGGGTGGTCTCGGGGGTAATTGCTCACATCGAAATGATCTTGGTTCTCGAGCATGTCATCGAACACATCGTCAGTTTCGATTCGGTAGCAATGGCTGTCCGTGCCGGTGTAGAGGAGCTTTACTCGGTCTCCGTACTTTGGCCGAATAAACTCGTAATGGTTTAGACAGTTCCAAAATAGAGAATCCCAAGTAAGTAGGGGGATCACACCAAATGCTTCAATACACCGGTTGATCTGCACGAGGTTTTTGTTCAAGATCTTGAAGGAGTCAGTGTAGGGTTAGGACGTGTATTTCAACGCCCTATTAGCATCGGTGCATAGCTTGATGTCGAGCCGATTTTGTTTGTTTTCCATGGTCTTTCTGAAAACCGAGTTATTCAGGATTTAAAAGTAGTCCTTCTCGAATGGAGCAGTCGATACTTGCCTTTTCTTGGTGTAGAAATCTATGTACTCCCTCATCCATGGTTTCTGGTTGAAGGCTTTAGATGCGGCGGAGAACTAGCCCGTGACGGCAGTAGAATTTCAGGTTCTGGTAGTGGACGACGTACTTCTTCTTGTCCAGTAGATTCGGAACGAGCTTGGTGTTGGACGAAGATTTAACTGTATTCTTCAGGTCTTTGGCCAAATCTCCCGAATAAGGGGACAAGAATTCCGCCCTAATATTAATCTTCTCCAGAGCGAGGGGATAATCGTTCTGCTTGTCGTAACGCTCTGTGGGACTGGGATATTCGAGATCCACTTCCAGGATGTATCCGACGTCCGCATCGTCCGGCACGGTGTCTACGTTGAAGGTCCTGATTTCTTTCCTTGTCAGGTAACGGAATCTGTCGTGAGGTAGATGACGAAGCCGTATGTTGTTCATGTCCAAGTCTACTCTGAATGTGGAGGGTTCATGAGGGGCGAAGTCGGGTAGGTACTTGCTGTTTGCTCTCGCGAACCTCTTTTCCATGAAGGAAACACCACCTCGAATGCCGGAAGTTATCATGTTGTGCTTCCCTACGTGAGTGAAGAGTTCCGACTTGGATTTCATTATTTTGAGAAGAGCCGTCCAGCTAAATCCCTGAGTGGCTACGTAATAGCAGGGATCCAATTGTTGTTTCCTTCGAATATGTCCGCCAGCAACCGAATTTCTTCATTTTCATCTTGAGCCAGAGGTTGAGCGCCCGAACGTACTCGTCACCTGCTAACTCTTCGTCTTCCAGCTGGGAGAATGACATTGTCGATGGTAGCTTTTCCTTATCGAAAATGAACATGTCTCGCACGTGATCGTAATGGTAGACCAGATTACCAGGAGGTGCATTTCGTAGCCTTCTAGGTCGTGTAATACGGCGGGAACAGTTCTCCGCTCTCAAGCTCTCAAATTGCATTTTGAATGAGCAGCTTCCCTGTACTTCAAGCTGATGTGGCAATAGTTCCTCACCTTTTGCTCCCTAACGTTCTTGGGGTCTGTGCAGTCGAAGATTTTTTGCAGTAATGGCAGTAATGTGAGAGTAGCTGTCTTTTTCGGCTCGGGTGAGTTTCAGGGGTTTCACGTCTTTTAACAGTGTAAGGTAATCTTGGGCTTCTTCCACCATGCGTTCGTAAAACACGTCGATGGCGTCTTCACCCAAGTAATATTTTTGGCTGACAATGTCCCCGTTCTGTCCCACAACGATGTAACCGAAGCTGCAGAGAGCGTGCTGATGTATTTTCGTCGTCCAACTCGTGGAAGCTTCGTGTTGAATGGTTTTGCAGGGGGCGAATGATACACTCAAAATCGGTGTAGACGAAGCGTGGGAAGGGGTTCTTACGGTTGAAATGCCGAAAATTGAGAAAGTTTTCTCCGAGTGACTTGAACTTAAGCGCTTGTGGTGGATTGATTTTATGCATTCTTCCGGTGAGTTGAGAGCATCCATTTCTTTCCGAACCCGGCGAAACAGTTCTGGCAATAGAACTTGGTGTGAGTATACCCGTACCTCGGAAGCGTAAAAATCTGGCGATGTTTCTAATGACGCAGTAATGGGTATTCACCATTCCAGAGTCTTCGTCGTATTTTCCGCCCAGCTGGAGAAGATCGATGGGTTGACTGTCGAAATTTTTCGAGACACCAAGCAGGTGCAACCGTCCCATATTGTGAAAACCTATAACGTTAATGGAGAGATCGTTTGCCTTTTCGAATTTATCGATTTCACCAAGCTTCATCGGGTAAGAAATCATGCTGGTGTCGAGCATATCTTCGAACTCGGGATAATCTTTCGAGTCTTCGCTGGTCAACTGTAAACCCGCGGTAAGTACCAAGTACAAAAAGCATATCTGATTGTTTAAGTTTTGGACATTAACCATGGCATAGAGGGGGCAGAATGCAGGATAATGCCTGCAGTGGTTTGTACTTTGCCACCCTAATGATGAGGTTGTTTAGTGGGGAAATAACCCAACCACTTCCATGCTTGGCAAAAGCATCAAAAGATCTTTGACTGTTATCGAAGGCTTCGTCCAACAGCGTGGGAATACCATTTGGGTTGTAGATTTCCGAGTATCAGGACCAGAAACCCGCCTGAATTACGGTCGTACCCTTGACAAATTCGACCCCCAAACAGATTTTGGTCTTGCAGTTGACCATCTGGTTTAGGCAAACCAGTAACAGTGATTGCAACACCAGCATAACTGACAGTAGAGACTGCAGTGGATCGATGAGTCCCAATTCTTTCGGCCTGAGCACCTCGTATTGATGGTGGCAGAACCACTGCACTTGGGACGGATGAACGCAATCCCACAGATACACAGGCAACTTGTCGACGAAACAATCGCATTCTTCTTTTAGAATGGACAAGTGCTCTGACTGAAGGATTGCCTAAGTTGATGTTGGGAAGTGTATATTTCTGTGCAGTAAATGCAAGTAAAATATTTTTTTGTATTCATTCTGATAATATAAAATAATTATCCTTTTTGATTATTAAGGAAGACAAAAAATTGAGGATGAGAATTAAATAATTTTTTTTAATGTTTATTGCATCAAAATATTTTACGCGGGAAAAAAGGGAAGGACATATTTATTTGAGATTGCTAATGTTGTCCGTTTAACTGTTTTACTTGGCATCATAGCCATTCCATTTAACGAAGTAAAGGATTTTTCCATCTTTTCCTTTCTTCTTACGTAATACATGTTCGACTAAAAACAAATCGGGAACTAGAGTTTTTTGAAGTTCCAGTTCGTTAAAACCTCCGAGTACCAGTTTACCTGACTCGTCTTTTAAGAGAAAAGTAACCGGCTGCGATTTTTGCACTTTATGAATTGTGAAGACTTCATTAGTAAAAATTGTAAACACCACTTATCGAAAATTTTCTTAACTTTAGAAATCCTGACTTTATTTCCTAAGGCGAATTTGGGTTTGTTCAACAACCGTTTAGTACTAGTTCTTCTCAATAACGGTTCGTGACGTTTAGCTAGTTAACTTGCTTTAAGTTTTATGGCGGAATGAACCGTGTTATTGTAATTGGAAACTAATTCGTCGATGATGTGCGTCCACTCGTAATTCCCCTGTCTAGTGAATCTTTTCCGCATTCGAGTTTTTAGCATTCTCTTGAAACGTTCTACCACGCTTGCTTTCTTCTCAGAGTACGTAGAGTACATGTTGATTAGGGCTTTCGGGAATAGGGCTTTAAAGTTTTTATTGTAGAACTCGCTACCTAAATGACTTGTAAATTTTTAGGGGGTGTCGCTCTTTCGAGTATTTTCTTGAAAGCTTCGGTAACGTCTATGCTGGATTTTGATTTAAGGGGAATGGCCCAAGCGAATTTGGACATGACGTTAATGCAGGTTAGTAGGCAGTTAAATCTATTATTTAGGTTAGCGTAAGGTATCATTTCAACCAAGTCAGCCTGCCGTAGATTGTTCAGGCTCAGTACAATCACTTTCTGTTCCGGAAAATTTTGTGGGGTTGGTTTGTGAAGTTCTTTTACGTGTTGATCCATTTTTTTATTTCCCATTCCGAACTGTAGTTTTCTTTTCATTATTTTCTTAATGATCGAAGTAGCTAGCTTTTCCCTCCACGCCAAAGAAAGATCGTCTCTCACTCTTTGAGCTTTGGAAATTAGGACTTCATCGGCGGCATGCCAATCTTTTAAGTCCAAGCCCTCGGAGTAAACCATATTGTGTTCTTTGCACGCTTCTTCTAATTTATTAATTCACGGATCTCCTCAGGCCTATCTTTTTTCCAGTTTGGTTCCCGGGCTGCAGTATTGGTAACCATTTCGCGCGGTAACTTATCTATGAGTTTGTTTACGATTCGTTTCCCAGACTTGGTAAAGGATGCTCGTTTTATCCCGCACACTTCGCAAAATACAACTTGCATCTGTCTGTTAATTTTTGCGGTGATAATAACGGATGGTTCGGATGGTTTGTTTTATAGACGATTTTTTTTAACCTAAACCTAAACTTTGTTAAGCCACCCTTTTTCCCCAACAGTTATGATTTGTCTTTGCTGCATTTCTAATAAAATTTCGACCACCTTGTTTCTCTGTCCGTCATGGCTGGTCAAAGCAGATTTATACAAAAACTTGAGTCTCTTTATTAACTCGCTTTTTTTTAACCATGCCCATCCCTTTTTTCTTCGATTTCATATCTTCCCAAATAGGAGCGATAATAGACTTGTACTTGGTGCTAGATAAGATTTGGGTTTACAAGTAGCTGGGTCGTTGTTGTGCTAAATATCAT
>JAHWFP010175819.1:0-33572 GCA_023313725.1 Lithobius niger | reverse complement strand
CCATCTTTCATCTAAGTCTAATTACATCCATTTATCTGAATTAGAACGGGTACGGGAACTTGTGGTAAAATGACTCAAAAGCACAGAGCTTCAAAGTAGAAAAACCGTTGTAGCTTAGCTTCTATATAAATCGTTTAAATTACCCTTGTTGGAAAATATATATCTGCATAATTCACCTAACCCTAATCATATCCATTTATATGAATAAGAACGGCTACTGCAGCAATTTAAAGATTGACCTTGTCGTAAAAACAACTCGACGTCTTGTTTTTTACATATGTACCAGTTAAGATTTCTAGTTGCCCGTGAAAATATACATTATCTTATTTAAAGCAACATCTTCACCTAATGCTATTTGATTTAGAGAAAATAAATCGAAGATATTCTTCCGCGTCGCTACCCACTGCGCATCCTCCTGAATCATATATATATATACTGAAACGCAGCAGCTTAGCTCATCTTTTCTTCACTACGCCACGTCTCGAAGATTGAATCTCCGTGTGAGTCGCGATTCGCTTGCGATACCGGTGACTGAGGGAACTCCCAAGGATGCATCGAACCGTTCAACACGCTCCGCATCACCACAGCTCTGTAAAACTCTTAAGTGCACGAGTTAATGAACTCTTCTCTCCACAGTTTTAAGAGAAAACTACCTGTCCCTCCTGACTCTGACTACGCATCCTGACAATGACTTTGGTCATTCCACTCCATTCCTTGGCAGAACAAATGCGCCTGATGGATGGGACGGGGGAATGAAAGAGTTCATATAAATAAGGCAGTTGTCCTGACAAATTTTGCCAGATGCCAGAGACGCAAAATGTCATGTCACGACCCATGTGTCGCAAGCAGCATGTCACTGGTGACTCCGTCCTGGATCCATTGCGCAATGCTCTTTCGTTTATGTATCCACCTGCTGAAATGCAAAAGCAGATACAACACCATGCTTTCCTCGCTGCTCTCACATGCAGACGATTGACTCCAACCTACACGCATTCTGTGCGACGGGAGGAGACAGTGTCCCGTGGGCAGGCACGATAGAAGTCTGGCCATCCAGAACAGAAGCTCGTTGAGAATAGTGGTGTAAGAACAAGACGGATTAATTTTGAAAAGGGCACGACCCGTTTGAGCCTCAGACAATTCTTGGTTCCATCGCTGCAGTGTCCACAATTTCAAGTATGGTTTCAGAGCACACTTTGACTGAGGCAGTTGCACATATTTTTCAGAGTCAACCCACACATCTCTAGCTGCGCCATCAGCCCCTTCATTCCCAACATCACCGCAGTGTCCGGAAACCATTCTTGAAATTGTGGACGCTGCTGCGATGGAACCAAGAATGGTCAGAGGCTCAAACGGGTTGGGCCCTTTTCAAGATTATTCCGTCTTGTGTTACACCACTATTCTCTACGAGCTTCCGTTCTGGATGGCCAGACTTCTATCGTGCCTGCACGCGACACTAGCTCCTCCCGTCGCACAGAATGCATGTAGGTTGGAGTCAATCGTCTGTATGCGAGTGTGGTGAAGAAACCACGGTGTCGCATCTGTTTTTGCACTACAGCAGGTGGATACATAAACGAAAGAGCATTGCACAATGGATGCAGGACGGAGTCACCAGTGACATGCCTCTTGTGACACATGGATCGCGATATGACATTTTGCGTCTTCGGCATCTGGCAAGATATTTCACTTGACTCACCAGATGCATCAGAATGTCACCAACACTAACAGAGAACGGTGCACTGTCGCTTGAGTTAATGTATGGAAAAAATAACCATTTCAGTTTTCGCTGGTGCTAGAGCTAGTCCACGTTGTGCCAGGGCACGTACTGCACGTACTAGAGCCCTCTGTGCGAAATATGCTAGCGTAGGCAAATCGCCACCAACAAACCAGAGAGCAACATCATCTGCATAACAAACTATGTTTGTGTCCTTTTGCTTTTCGACTAGCATATCATTAATCGCAATGGCGAAGAGGATAGGACTTAATTAGACAACTGCCCTGACGCGGGCCTCGATCAGTAGTGGCATTACGCAAATAATGTCCATTAACCCTGGCCGCAAAGGACCTTGCTCCAAGAAGCTTTATAATTGCCAAAGTTAGCTTCAGCCAAACTCCCATTTTTACTAGCGTCGCCTCAACCCAGGCCATACTTACCGTGTCGTAAGCAGCACGTATATCAAGGAACACTGCGAGGACAGAGAAGCCTTGAGCCCACGCCTGTCTGATGCTGGATAACAGTAAGCGGACAGCGTCCTGGGTACTCCGTCCAGACCTGTACCCAAATTGAATACTTGACAAACATCTATAATATTCAAGATACCAACTGAGACGTCGTATAAGATATACGCTCATATACTTGCATGCATAAGAAAGTAAGGCTATGGGTCTATAATTACGTATATACGACCTTTTACTGCCTCGCTTATGCATCGAGACTAAAACCGCATACATCCTCGATGGCGGAAAAGGGGTGCCGTCTAGCAATCTCTGTAGGAAGTAAACAAGAGTCGAACGCCCAGTGTCAGACAATGACTGCAGATCCTCATAAGAGATCCTGTCAAGAGACCCTGTCAATGCCGGCTGCACTACTAGACTGGCATTTCGAGATAGCAGTGAATTCGGAGACATGAAACGGTTCATCTCTTTCAAAACTGACTATAGCTGCTGCAGTAGTACATGGTAGGCTGATTCCGCTTGGCATCGAATAAACACTGGCAAATCTAGCATTAAATGCACCGGCTATTGCTTTCCCATACAGCACCTTCGCACTCGGTTCGCCATTAGCTTGTTGGTCATACGCCCGACTTATGGCCCCTTTTGTATCCTGTAGGTGCAATGCACGCCATGCCTGAGTGACCGAGTTGGCAGTTGAAACAGCCGCGCAAACTCGAACACTGTACATTACCGTCTCATTACGTATTAAATAGGCCACTTCCTTTACTATTGCCTTGTAGGTCAGCCACAAACAGTACGTGTTGGACCGTTTCCATCTGCGATATCCTTGCCTACTATCCCTGACAGCCAACTCGCAAATCTTGGTCCACCAGGCAGGTTTGAGGCGGTGCCCCACTCGATGTGCAACGCGCTTCCGTTTTGGCTTTGCCAAAAACCGCCGTCACCATGCACCAAACAGGCCAAACATTGCCATGCGGTCTCGAATTTCCAAAAACAGAGTGCCATGTTGTTGCTGCAGAGCTACCCAGTGGATGCAGCGCACTCGGAAAATCATTACTCCATCTGAGGTCATCAGAAACAGCCAAGCAAACAGCATCCTCAACCTCATTCATCATCATTTTATTATTTCCTATCAAATATTTTTAGCTTGAATAACTTTTAGCCTTATACTTTGTTAATTATAAGAATCATATCAAAAACCAAACCTGGTAAAAGGAAACGCCAAATTCGAATGGTTCGGCCCTTCAAAGGAGTGATATCAACACCAAACTTTCGACAAGTTAATTGCACCAAATAATAGTTTGAAGGTTAAATGAAAATTAGAACATCGCTACTTTCGGTAGCAATGTTCAAGTTTTCATTTAACGTCCAAAATATTATTCAGCACGAGTCGGTGAAATGTTTTGGTGTGTTGATATCACTCCTTTGAAGGGCCGAACCATTCGGAACTTAAAGGTCCCTTTTACCAGTTTTTTTTTAATATGATATCACTTCTTTTTTTGAATTCTGTGTTAGCCTCAACTCAACTAGCCTACATATTTGTAATAATGTGCCCCGTGAACTATATCCTGAGTGGCAATTTTTCCAATAATTTAACTTCGTATCACTCCTTTGAGAGGTAGAACCATTCTCAACTTAGTCGCCTCTTTTATCAGTTTTTGGTTTTGTTATAATTTGTTGTTATTTTCTTTATTTAGTTCGTGAGGCCAAACAAATCTTAACTTGGTGGCCGCTTTTCCAGTTTTTGGTTTTACTTAGACGTTTTGCTTGTTTTTCGTGAATTGGGTGTTGACACATTATCTTTGGCAACGTTGTTTAGATTTGTGACGGCACACTATCGTGTATCTAGATACGCACGTCAGTATACACGTTGTCATTGTCCGAAACTTTGGCCATGCAATCAGACACGTATTGACTTTTGTACTTATGCGCCCTCCCTCCGCATCCCGTTACTCCCCAGGTTGCAAACCAGAAAAGGTATGCAGTTACATATCGTGCTGCAGCAATTCGTCCAATTTCATAGCTCGAAGCCTTCCCGTTATCTCGGTATCGATGACTAATCCCCCTATGGAAATTATCATAGGGATGAGCTGGCTAGAAATAGCTAACTTGCCACATTTGCAACAATTATTGAGGGTCAGAATTTGCATTGAAAGCTGTTCAGGTGACATTCCTTCACGAGTTACTTTTTGTCAGCTGGGTCTTTGCTATCCATTTTACCACAATTTAAGCTTTTGTACCGCATTATTATTTTCCCCAAGTACCTGAAATGTGGTGTTGCGCTACAATGGTTTACCTCCTCGATAATATGAATTGATGTGATGTTTGTTACCTAACTTGGCGCGACACACTAGCGTGTGTCTAGATAAGAAAAAAAACGCAAAGTGACAATTCAGTTTGGCCGGTACTTATTTCACCTCCTTTGGGCGTAATGTTAGTAATGTAAGGCAACATCGTACTTGCTAATGTTCCTTAAAAATCAGGGTACATTACACACTCGGCTACGTTTCAGCTTTTTGCATTTTGGTGTGAAGCGCTTTGCTGGTCCTTTTCACATTTTAACTTTATTTTTTTTTAAATTTAAATTTACGTTTCATATTAATTTTAAGAGGCTTTTGTTTGCTCCCACATATACTTTTTGCTACGATCCGCGAACAAATAAGTTTCGTTCCAATTGATACAGTAGTTTGTGTTGTAACACTAGTGGTGGTCTCAAAGCATACGTAAGGCAACATCGTACCTTATAATTGCAGAAGTCTTTAGTCTTACTGTTCTTATATCAGCATAGACCTCTGTGATGCTAAGAGTACTTTTTTGCCCCAAACGGCGAGTTTTACTTCCAGTATGATTTTAGCGTGAATGGTTACCGGAATGTTACAAGCTGACACATTATTAAACAAGAACACAACTGTGATCTATGGAGCTTGATTTTGTACAACAACAACAACAACAACAACCACCACCACCACAAAAAACGTGGTTATTTTCGGTTGGTCGTGTTGTTATTGACGGTTAGGTTAGGAACTGGCCTCGGCATTTCACTTGAGGTAATGAACTGGTTGGGGTTTGGCGTTTCACTTGCCGGACTTTCGCCCAGTTTCATGCTTTCTGGCGCAGCGCAGTGCTAACTTTGGACCTTCACCACAGCCGAACGGTGCGTTTTCCCCGAAAACTGAAAGAGGAAAACATTACTCAGCAGGTAATTTTTAGTCCATTAAAAAAAATCGGACGCGAACCAGTTTTCTTCCCAAGTTCCCTTTACGCACATAGCCCGAAATTCGAAAAAAAGAGAAAAAAAAAACAACCTTTAATTTTCGCGGAAGGCACTATAAATTGGTCCCAAATTGTGGAAACTCGTTAAATCATCATTAACATTACCTAACCAATTAACTGCCCCAATATGACATGCTAAACGCCAACCAGTTAACTACCTCAGTATGAAATGCAAAACCCCAAACTTACCTAACCTAACCTAACTGACAATAACAACAAAACCACACGAAACTGACAATAACAACCCGCCTATCGGAACCACCCAATAGAGAGCTTTGTCTTTCGTCTATGAAAATAATAATATTGTGGTATTTTGCATAAACAGTTTATGCATTTCTTTACGAAATTCTTGCACGAATCTGACAATAATAACCCGCCTATCGGAACAGTTTACGAAAAAAACGTATAAGGTGCCCTTCCAGCCAGGCCCAGCAAGGATTTTAATCTTTCTTACCTTTTTTTTTGTTTTTAAGGTTCCTTAGATAGTGAGAAACTCGTTAAAAAATTAAAACTGAAACTTTGAATTAAAATGCAAAACTACCTAGTGAGGTGGCGCCCCGAAAAATTAACGGCAGCGGGGGCAGCGGCAGCGTGCCGAAATTATTTTTCATGAGCAACGGCAGTGCGGAATATTGGGAAAATCATCGGCGGGGATAAATGTTGATCCTAACGTAAATTCCACATTGCTAATTGTAGCATAATACACTCGAATACAAGTTTTAGCCTCACTTACGTTTCATAATAAGTATGGTCCAGAGTCGGATCGACAACGACAGCCATCTTGATATTAGAGATAACAAATACATGACGCAGCAAAGAACACAACCGAAGTCAGAGTTGGCGCATGTGCAGTCCAATTTATTTAGGAAAAGCGGTCTTGGAAAAGCCACCTACATTAAAGGCCGTATCGTATCAGACCAAAAAAGGCAACTAAAATCAACAATTGACATAGAAGCAAACGCAAGTTTGCTAGGTGCTGCCATCTCCACACCAATCGGCGAAATTTCAAATTAACCGACGAGAGTGCCAAATTCTGCCAACCGATGACGCCACTTGGCAAACTTGTCACGTAGGTATTTGTTTTGCCTTCTAGCGGAGCATTGTGGAAGGTAAAGATGATACGGCCTTTACTGTAGGTGGCCATGTCTTGGTTGATGCGGAGTCATACATGAGCCGACTTCGCTTGCTAGCATATAGGAGCTTGATTAGGTTACTCAAGCTCCAAAAAGGTGCGCTTTTATCTAGAAGCGTGCTAGCACTTCGTCCATCAAGTTCAGATTGTTGGGATTCATGGTAGTCTAATTATTGCCGTCTGATTGCTATTGTTCAATTGTTGTTGTTCATTATCAGTGTTTGGGCAACTGCTAGCAACTGCTTCTCTTACCCGAAACATTAAACCCGCGTTTTCTGGTATCTACATATATAATCTTCGTATTATATACATAATACGAAGCAGGTGGCTAATTCACCGGCCACGCCATTCCGTCGTACAATCAAGTACCCCACCCTGTAGTGCCATCTGTTGACGGGAATTGCCTTCAAATTCGGATTGGGACACTTTTCCAACGTCTTCGAACAGATGGTGCCACTTACCAAACCTGCCATGTCGCCGTCTATTGACAGCCTTGGACTACAAGTTTGGGTTATAATACTTTTTCCAAAGTCTTCGAAGAGATGGCGCCACTTACCAGACCTGCCGCGCCGTTTTTGGGTTCGTTTTTTGGTATTGTTGTGGTACCAAAGCACCTAACAAAGTTTTAGTCGCGTGGACTGTGCCATTGTCGGCGTTAGAGCTAAAAAAAAACAACCCGTGTCTGCCAAACCAGACAACTTTAACCCAAACGACGATTGGTTTTTAATTTCAAGGCCCCCAATGCGCCTCGAAATTGGCAGCCTCATACGATGGAAAGGCGCATTTATTTCCTAAATGTTCACTTCTAGAAAGGAGTTGAATTGTTTTCGAACATATTTATTCGGAGCCATGGCCCGTAGCCTTATATCCAACGACTTAAACTATTACACCTTAGACCATTATATCACTATACACCAAAACACCAGAACCTGTCACACTCCATCATAATCTGACGCACAAACACACTCAACCCAATCTATTCCAGCCGACGCACTGTAGCACATCGTCCCACAATTCGTCACACTATAACTCCGCTACACCACAGCACTACAGCACCACAATCCCACAGCACCTACCACAGCAGCTAAACTGCACTTCATCCACTGTGCACCAGCGTGGCAAACCCACCTTCTCTTTCCCATTTAGGGAGAGTTCCAGTGGGCCGTGCTGTCTCATCACACAGGTCTCTCATGGACTCTGCGAGCACAGCAACACTGAAGCACAGCCTATCTGGCGGCACAACCACCACCATCTTGAGTGGAGTCGAATGGGGGTCGGGGGATAACTACCACACACCTCAAACTATGATGCCAGATGCCACACAAAATTTTGCAATCGCCCGCAATTTCGACACAGGGCGATTGCCCGACGAAAGCGACAACCACATTTAAAGCATCGGATGATCTCGCATCCAGGAAGCCAACCTAGTCCGCTTGACAACATGCTTCCTGCGGTGCAAATGCACATATTCCGGCGTTTCATCGACCAGGCAAACCGAACAGAGTGGCAACCCTACCCATCCAAAGTGAAATTGGTGAGCACGCAATCGCGAATGCCCAACACGTAACCTGGAGACTGTCCGTGCATCCTGGTAACTTAGTTTATCTAGACCAGAACTTGTTACATATCTTGGATGAAGAGCATAAAAGGTCCTTGCGACACCAGTCCCGTCCCAGTCTGCTTGCCACAGCGTCACAGTCCAACGTTTCACAGCGGCGCGGCGCATCCGTGCTGAGAGAGAAGGGGTCGCCTCAGCACAGGCATTCCGGACTGCTTCCCGCGCCAGCCCGTCTGCTTGAATATTCCCCTCAACCAACTGTGGCCCTTTACCCATCGAAACACAACACGGCCACGCCCAGACGCTGCCCAGAACTTCCATAGGATCGTGAAAACGACAGGATCACTAACCTCCAGTCGCTCGCAGGCACCCAGTAGGAGCCGAAAACCCGAAAGGGAGTCCGTGAATAACGTGAATGCCACCAGCTCTAAATCCAAAGCTGTGTGCAGGGCGACTGAAATTGCAAGCAGCTCACACATCAGACTGGGGGTCACCGCAAAAACCCTCCGCTTCACAGCCAGCTTAAGAGACGGAACACACACCTCCAAACCACCAACTCGCTCGTCAAGGCGGAACGATGCATCACAATGAATTCCACACTCGGTATTGCCCTGCCCGAAGATGCCAACAAGCTCCGGACACCATACCCACGGACTAAGAGGGCGAGCACAAGCGACAGGCAGTGGGGAGCCCAATGCCTGTTGAAGCAACGTGACACCCGCACCAGCCTCCCCCAACACCCCCCTTGCCCGTTCAGTAAGTTGTCCATAATCAGCCAGTATTTGTCCAACCGGATCGTTCTGCCCGCGGCTCAGATTGCGCAGGCACAAGCTCACCAGAAGCTCCTTGGCTCTGTACTCAAGTGGCGGCTCGTTGCACTCCACCCATAGTGCCTGGACTGGAGTGGAGGCAATACAGCCAGACAGAAGACACAGACAAACACTGACGGTGACCTACAACGTCCTAAGGTGGCCCTTCTCCCCTACCAAGAACGCTAGGTGATAATCTATGATGGATCTCACAAACATCCTATATGCAGCCAAAAGTGCCGCCCTCGTGATGTGCTTGCCTACACATAGTGCCCTTAGCACAGGAATTCTCGCTTGCAACTTTGCATTTAACCTCACCACATGCTGCGACCAGTCCAGGGCCGAATCAAGCACCACACCTAGATACTTGAGACTTGTTTTGGAATGCACTGTCTGATTTCCAACGCACAAGTGATCCTTCACAGGCTGTATTCGTTCGAATCGCGATAACACAACTACTTCAGTCTTCGCCGGGGCTAAAAACAGACCCCGGTCCCAAGAAGACGGCCAATTGTGTCCAGTGCTGCCCGAGCCTGTCCAGTCATCAGATCTAATCTGTCACCTACAAACCAGACAGCCACATCATCAGCATAGTAAACAATATTCGTAGTGGCCCCGACTTCCAGAAGCACATCATAATTGCAATCGCGAAAAGAGTAGGACTAAGGCAGCTCCCCTGAGAGAGTCCCCTGCTGGTGGTCTCCTCTTTGGACCAGCTACCGTTAACCCAGGTCGCAAAGGAGCGCTCCCCAAGTAACGAAACAATAGTGTCAATGAGCCGCTGGCTGACACCCATCTTATTCAAAGTTGCTTTAACCCTCGCGATGGACACAGTATCATAGGCTGCCTTGATGTCCAAGAAGACTGCCAAGACAACTTTGCCCTGTGCCCATGCTAGAAAGAAGAAATAGGACTGCATCTTGCGCACTCCGATTCGGCCGGTACCCAAACTGCATCCTCGCCAAGCTGTCATGATATTCAAGGTGCCAGCTCAGACGCCTAACAACCATACGCTCATAAACCTTCCTGACACACGGAAGTAAGGCAATTGGACGGTAATTCACAAGCTCAGATCGATTGCTCCCTGCTTTGTGCACTGGGATTAGAATGGTAAACATCCATGACGGGGGAACAGGAGCCCCGTCAAGCAATTGTTGGAAGAGCGCAACCAAATTGTGTCTATCTTTTTCTGACTGGCGACGAAGAACCTCATAATTCACTCCATCGGTTCCAGATGCACTCGAGCTCCTACACCCGGCGAGCGAGGACGTAAACTCCGCAAATCGCCATAGCAAGTCACCAGCCAGCGACACAACAGCAGCATTCACATATGGAGGAGCGACTCCTTCAGCAAGGTTGTACACTCTGGCGAATCTGGCATTAAAAGCATCAGCCATTACAGAGCCACGTAGCACTTCTCGATTGCTACTGGTGGCCGCCACACTGAACACCCAATCCTGCATCAACTTTGCCCCACTATGGTTTAGGGCTTTCCAGGCTTGCGAAAGTCAATGCGATTTTAATCCCTGTTCACAGAGGCGCTCTCCATACGCCGATTTCTCACTTCGCAAAAGGAAGTGAGTCTCATCTGCTGTGCCTTTGTAAATCAACCAGGTTTCGTCACATGGGTCCCACTTCCACTTACGATACGCTTTTTGCCTATCTCTCACCGCAATGGTACATTTGCGCATCCACCATGGCAAGCGGCCAGACTGGGCCACCGAAGGCCTGAACGGTCGCCTAGACGCATGAGCCGCAATCCACTCCCCGAAGATGCCATCATCTAGCACTGGCCTAGCATGTCGTCCACGAGTGCCTAGCAACCCAGTCGCAGTCACCAACCCCAACTTCCTACGCGGACACAAAGCAACTGGGAGGTGGTCGCTGCCACGCAGATCATCCGATACTGCAAACGTGAACCACAATGCAATGCTGCGCGAGCAAGTGAAAAAATCAAGCACAGATTCTTGTACCCTACCAAGCTGCCAACGAATGAACGTTGGAGAGCCATCCTGCATTATCTGCAACTCATGAGTCGCAATAACCTCGGACAGTCATCAGGCTCTGGCATCAACGTGCAACGAGCCCCAGTCATAGAGGTGGCTGTTAAAATCACCACCAATTATGACTGGTAAAGAAAACTGGGCAAACCATTGCAACCTACTGATTACAGTCGGTGTGCCTGTAACATGTACAAACACGACCGTTACCCACTGACTGCACATCCAAATTCTAACCGCTACCGCATCGATACACCACACCTGGTTAGTAATAGGAACCACGCTATATGGCACTGACCATTTCAAGAACACACCAACTTTAATACCAGAGTGCACGAAGTCAGCATTCCAAGTTCGCCTTCAAATTCGAGTTGGGAAACTTTTCCAACGTCTTCGAACAGATGACGCTACTTACCAAACCTACCATGTCGCCGTCTGTCGACAGCCTTGGACTACAAGTTCGGGTTATAACACTTTTTCCAAAGTCTTCGAAGAGATGGCGCCACTTACCAGACCTGCCGCACCGTTTTTGGGTTCGTTTTTTGGTATTGTTGTGGTACCAAAGCAGCCAACAAATTTTTAGTCGCGTGGACTGTGCCATTGTCGGCGTTTGAGCTAAAAAAAAAAACAACCCGTGTCTACTAAACCAGACAACTTTAAACCAAACGACGGTTGGTTCTTAATTTCGAGGCCCGGAATAGGCCTCGAAATTGGCAGCCTGACACGATGGAAAGGCGCATCTATTTCCTCAATGTTCACTTACAGAAAGGAGTTGAATTGTTTTCGTCAGATTTTATTAGAGGCCTTGGCACACAGCCATACGCCCCTTCTAACCTAAAAATACACATTTAACTACATCAAGAACTCGACCAACTTAATAGACATCATCACAAACCCACAAACCCACACACCAGCGTGAGTACCGTTAATCACAACTCCATAAGAACTCCAAGTTGCCCCAACCCCAACTTCACAACAACTCCAAGGTGCTCTAACTCCAACTCCACACTGTGGTACTCATGAGAAGGCCGCCTTCTCTTTCCCATTTGAATTGTTTTTAAGTGGGCGGCAACAATCGTTGCTTGCAACAATGTCGCCATGCACGGTACCGAGGGGAATTGTTGCAAAGGTTTAACTTAAACACAGGGTTACTTGCTTACTGAAATCTGGATTTTTTAGGGCTTTTTTTAGCCTTCAGTCAAACATACACATGCGACTTTTCCGGGGCTGAACGAAAGGGGAAATGTCACGGGGAGTGCGGGAGAGGGTGCCAGGGCAAGTGTGTGTGGCGGGCAATGCGCGCTACCGAAGTGAATTGTTTCAAAGGATTGACTTAAACATGGGATTACTTACTTACTGAATGATTTCTCAGTGATAGGGTTTTTTTTAGCCTTCAGTCAAACACACGCCAGCGACTTTTCCGGGGCTGCACCAAAGGGAGAATGTCACGGGGCAACGTTTTCGCGGAGGGGGTGGCGGGCAAGCGTGTATGGGAGTGTGGGGATTGGGGGGTTAAAGTAAATGTGGGGGAGAGGGCATATGTGGGAACCATTCACGTGTTCGGTCTACGGTTTGATAAATTTAAAACCAAAGACCAAAAACCTGGAGGGAGGCGGAGGGTGCGCAGATGCGCACGGGCAGCATGCGCACGGGCACAACTAGTCTACATAATAATTCTGGATCCCGGCTAAGTTGATAATAAATGAGCTAAGAAAATAAAAGTTAAAACAATCACTTTAATCGCTTCTCATTGTTTCCGTGCACGTGTAATGTCGTTGCTACGGTGCCTAACAATTCCTGGTGCACCTGCTAAGGATTGAAAACTATCGTCCAAACCGTTGATTGTTGCTAGTTAAAATGAAAGAATCCATGTTTCAGCTAAATGCGTATAGTTTTAAATTAAACTTAGCTATACGTTGTTAATTTCCAGGCCAGCAGGCCTCAAAATTGGCAGCTGAAAACGATGCAATCGCTTATTTAATTCGCAGATGAAGGTTTTCAGAGCTGAGCTGAATTGTTTCAAAGTGGACAACAACAATCACTGCTGAGCACCAGGCTGGTCATTGCTATCTTACAAAGTAGTCGTCTACAATCAAAGCTCTGTGAGTGAAAACAAAACAACAATAAGCCATTATTAGGCCGTCATAGGCCACCGATTTACTTCTTTCCTCTCCCAGAAAAGTAAAATGTCAAAGCAGCCGTGCAAAAAGTTTCAACTTTTGTTTATTTACATCCCACAGAAAAATTGTTTCATGCAAAGATGGTTCAGCGCGCACATTCTTTAAACGGTGCATCCTGTGGTTTCAGCCACTGGATGCGCAGATTCAGTGACTGAGGCCAACAAAAATCACCGTTTCTAAGCCAGTGTCCAAGGGTTGCCAGGATGGGGGTGGGAGGAGGAGGGAAAGGTTCATAAATGTTTAAAATTACGCCCTTTTCAGTCCGCTCAGTAGGATCCAAAAACACAACTCTTTTTTGCTTACGTGTGCCAGGAAGGGTAGGTGTGTAAACTTAATTCACGACCAGCCCCGTGGATAGCAAACCATTGATTGTTGATGGGTAAAATTAAATTGGCAGCTTGAAAAGATGGTATGGCTTATTTAATTCGCAGATGAAGGCTTTCAGAGCTGAGCTCTGGGCAAACGGGAAAATGGGGAAACGGGTCCCGGCTGCGTTGTGCCCAGGAACGATGCTTGAGCATGCCAATTTTTAAAACGGTGCATCCAGTGATTTGAGCAATAGGACGCGCTGATTGAGTGAGCGAAGCGAACGAAAACAGCGATTGTCAGCCAGTGTGTGTAAAAATAGGATTGAAGAACCTTAATTCCGTGAAAGCGTTTCTAGCCAGTGTGCGCGAAAATGGGAGGGGGAGTTGGGAGTAGGAGTGGAGAGTGGGAGTGGAGAAGAAACTTCCACAAACATCCAGAATATTGGAAATGGTGCATCTAACACCAGGACGGGGGAGGGGATGTTTGTAAATGTTTACAATTACGCCCTTTTCAGTCCGCTCAATAGTATCCAAATAGACAACTCCTATTTGCTTAAGTGTGTCAGCAAAAGTGGGTCTGTAAACGTAATTCATGACTGGCCCCGTGCGTCGCACGGGCTTCCTCTAGTTGAATACTAAATAATTAACTGAACAAAAAACGGCTTCACCGTTTACAAAAAAAACATTAGAGCTCGTATCCCCCATACTCACAGCCGTGAAGGTGCACGAATAAAAACGGATTATAGTCTGGGGGTTAAGTCCTCAGATTAGGGTGAACTTTGCATTTTATTCTAGAAGTAAACCACTTGGCACAGACACTCCTTTTGTATTGTGGATTGATTAAAGAAGCGGAGCCACGGTCAATTTCCATGTGGGTGTGAGCAATTCAAAATGGCGTCTTCAAAAGGGTCGCCAAAAATGACTGTCTCGATAAAAAGCAATATTTCTAAAACACAATGCGTAGCAAAGTTGTAGAATATTGAATTTTGGACGACTTCCATAGAATGACTTTTTATGAAAAAACGAAAAGCCAACGTGCTACGGCTGCTTTTCCAATATGACATCATCGCAGGAGTGCAGGCAGCATATAACAGGACATTTCCCAGAAAAGGCGCTCTAAAAAGAGTTCAATGGCAAATGTTGAGACATTTTGGACACCGGATAATCTTTACCTAATTTAGCATGCTGAATCCGAATCTGCCCGATGCTAAGTTGAATTCATCCTCCTAAGCTTGGAATTCAAAATGGTGTCGGCAAATAGCGACCAAAAAAACATTTTTTGCTTCTAGCGCCTAAAGCGTTCATCCGATCGAAGATAAACTGTTTACCAATTATGTTTAGAAGAAAATTTCTTTCAGAAAAAGTTCCATTCATATTTTTCGTAAAATTAACTTTTCGGCCGAAGTTCGTTATTTAAGTTCTATTAGGCCATTTTGTATGCTATAGATGCAACAGCGCATATGCGTATTATAATTCGTTACTTTAAACAGCTGCAGTGTTAGTTCTAGTTTAGATAAACTAACATAATTGGGCTTAAATAAAAGGTGAAGATGTATATTTTCCAACAAGGGTAATTAAAACGATTTATTTTAATGAGAAACTAAGCTACTGCAGTTTATCTACGTTGTAGTGCTTTGATATTTGCATCGTTTTAAGATAAGTTCCATGATTAAAGTCCTGTTGCAGTCTTTCTAAATTAGGTAAATGGATTTGATTAAGCTTAAATGAAATATGAAGATGTGTATTTTACAACAAAGGTAATTAAAACGATTTATTTAAATTAGGAGCTAAGCTATAGCAGTTTATCTACATTGTAGCGCTTTGATTTTTGTATCATTTAACAAGTTGTATCTTTAAACTGCTGCAGTAGCGGTTTTAATTCAGATAATGGATGTGATTAGGCTTAGATTAAAGATGAAGATATATATTTTTCAACATGGGTATTTAAAATGATATATTTTATTTAGGAGCTAAGCTACGGCAGTTTATCTACGTTGTAGCGCTTTAATTTTTGCGACGTTTTATGGCAAGATCCATCTTTAAACTGCTGCAGTAACAGTTCTAATTCAGATAAATGGATGGGAATATGCTGATATGAAAAATGAAGATGTATTTATCTCCATCTTTCATCTAAGTCTAATTACATCCATTTATCTGAATTAGAACGGGTACGGGAACTTGTGGTAAAATGACTCAAAAGCACAGAGCTTCAAAGTAGAAAAACCGTTGTAGCTTAGCTTCTATATAAATCGTTTAAATTACCCTTGTTGGAAAATATATATCTGCATAGTTCACCTAACCCTAATCTATCCATTTATCTGAATAAGAACGGCTACTGCAGCAATTTAAAGATTGATCTTGTCGTAAAAACAACCTAAAAATCAAAGCTCTTCAATGTCGATAAACCGACGTTTATATGCTGCCTGCACTCGTGCGATGATGTCATATCGGAAAGGCAGCCGTAGCACGTTGACTTTTTGTTTTTTCATAAAAAGTCATTCTATAGAAGTTGTCCAAAATTCAATATTCTACAACTTTGCTACACATCGTGTTTTAGAAATATTGCTATTTAACGAGATAACCATTTTTGGCGCCATTTTGAAGACGCCATTTTGAATTGCTCACACCCACATGGAAATTGACCGTGGATACGCTTCTTAAATCAATCCAAAGCGTAAGGAGTGCGTGTGCCAAGTGGTTTGCTTTTAGAATAGAATGCAAAGTTTACTCCCGTAACCCCCGGACTATTAGAGTTCACTCCAACGCAACGAACTATAACTTGAACGCCAATTCCAGGGAACAAGGACCGTTTTTACTCAATGGTTATGTCTGGAGGTGAACGCAGTTTGTGTTTGAAATGTTTAATGTTTGTGCGTGGTGCATATGGACGCGTATGTTTGTGTGCACTTAATTTGTGTGTCATACAGGCTTTTTTCGATTTGTGTTTGTTGTTTTATATTTTAAGTTTCAGTCGTGTGAGTGGCTGTATGTGTATTTTGTGGGCATTTATAATTTGTTAAACAAGCAGACTCCTAGTTAAAGCAGATTCTTTCTGTTGGTCCCTCCCTGGAATTGGAGTTCAAATTATAGTTCGTTGCGTTGGAGTGAACTCTGGTCCGTATTTATTCGTGCACCTTCACGGCTGTGAGTATGGGAATACGAGGTCTAATGTTTTTTTTTTCTTCTAAACGGCGAAGCCGTTTTTTGTTCAGTTACTTTATTGGCACTCTTTCGCTTCTTTTTTATTGTAATTGGTACGGTTTGCTCTATTGTGTGTATGGTATGTCTTCGAATCGACCCAATTTTGTCTGCGAAAAAACGGAACATTAGAAACACGCATTTCTGTTCAGATTACACCCAAGCTTTGGGCGAAGTTTATTATTTGATGGCAACACACTAGTGTATGTCTAGATTTAGCATGTTTCAGCTTGATGGGAAGTCGATTCTGTATTTTTGCAGGCAGATGCAGTATCATGGCAAACAATCGCGGAAACAATTCAACTGGCTTCCCGAAGTCCGCATTGAAGAAGAAAATGAGTCATTCAGTCATGTCGACTCGTGACACATTCAGTTAAGAAGAAAATGAGTCATCCAGTTAATGACTTTGCACCCTATGGGGTAAAACTGAAATATCAGAAAAAACCAAGACCATTTCATTTTCTTTCTCGAAAACGAGTTAAAAGACGATTTAATTTATTTACTGGCGCTGTAGGAGATACAAGACAATGTTACTTTCCCCACACTCGGGCATCGTTGCATCTTGTTCGAGTGCTTGTGGCTGGTGGAGGTAGAGTGTCAGTGGTTAGTACAGGGTGATTTGTTTGTGCAGTATAGCCTGTTAGGTTTAGGTTAGATTTAAGTAGATTTAAGTTAGAGAGGAGCGCACGATCCATAGGCTCCGGTAATAAATAAAACTAGAGGAAGCCCGTGCTACGCACGGCTGGTCTTGGATCCACCATTTGCAACACTAGCACGGTTTGGTTGCTCATGTGTATGTCCATGTTTCACCGAATTCAGTTTCTTCAATCCAAATTTTGTGCATACTGGCCCACAAACGCTTTCATCAAATTAAGTTTGTTTGATCCAATTTTTGCGCGCACTGGCTAACAAACGCTGATTTTTGTTCGCTTCGCTCACTCAATCAGCGCATCCCGTTACGCAAGTCAGTAGATGCACCGTTTTAAAAATTGGCACGTCGATGTATTTTCCAGCATGGTTGAATGTCAAAAAATTGTGTTAATAATGTTGTATTGCTTGCTGAAGGTCGTTTTGCGGACGAGTGGTGTTGAACTCTTTCGCCTGGTGGCTTTGACATTTTGTTTTGTGAGAGAGGCCCCCGGGCCAACAATGCCTCATTATTGTTTTATTTATTTATTTATTTATTTAGCACTTTACGAAAGGCTAAAGGCCACTACTCCACAATCCACATGCTCTACACTAAACTTAAAACTAACAACTACTCTATCACCTACTACTACAACCCAATCATACCTAACAAAAACAAGCCTGCCACTCAAAACAAACACAACACCCCGAACAATGATGCAGCAAACGAGCCAAGAATGAACGATCACCTCAGACTGGAGCCCGAGAAACGGGCCGATGTTTTGCAAAAACGGATCACGCTACGAATAGCACTCCGTAAGCCATTATGATGGGGGGGGGGGGGCACCGAAAGAACGTTATTCAAAGACCCATGATTCAAGAGAGAGGGACAGCTTATCCTGGCCCAGGTCGGGCAGCGAAACAAAAAGTGTTCTACCGTCTCTTCCTCTCCACAGCATGCGCATAAGGGGGTTGAGCACCACCCAAGCCTGTACAAGTGGCTGCACAAAGGTACATGGCCAGTGCACAACCTAGAAACAAGACTTGCGTCTCTCCAGGGGCACAAATCTAAAGTGCTGGGCAAAGAAACAGTAGGGTGCAATTCAAACAATCTCCTTCCCGTAGCCCCCGCTTCCCACGCCACCTGCCATGCCATGCCAGAGAACAAAGCAGTTAACACAGGGCGCAAGTCCCTAGGGAACACTGGACACCTGACTACGTTACTTTTAGATTCGAAACTTTTCCGGGCAAGTTCATCCGCTACCTCGTTACCAAAAACGGCAGAGTGACCAGTTATCCAACTGACGGAAACCCTAACACCACGCCGATACGCAGCGAGGAGCTTGCTGCCAATTTCAACGCAGATGGGTGATCAACCTCCAACTACAAAAAGGAACGTTACAGGAAGCCAATACCGGCCTTAGAGTCCGAATACACGGTAAAGCTCGGCAAACCAAGGTCTAGGCCCTCGTCAACAGCAATGGACAGTGCGACCAGTTCTCCCAAAAAAGCTTACGGCAGGCCGGAGAGGAAATAATTTCTTTCCAGGCGCAGTTCTGGAATGAATATCCCCACTCCATCTTCCCAAACGCCCTTGTGAAACGATGCATCACAATAGATGCCGACAGTACCAGGCTGGACATCACCTGTCCAAATGGCAGCAACCTGACTGCACCACGTCCAGGGACAAAAGGCACGAACAAATGTGGGGGGCCAGAAACCATCCCAACTGCCATTCAAGGAGGAGGGTGGCACCTAACCCCGGAGCGCCTAACCTTCTCCTCGCCGGTAAACTCAGGGTGGTGAACCTATCCAAAGCACTTGCAAGTGGATCAGTAGTCCATCTGGCAGTAGCTCTGAGACAGAGTCTCAAAGCAACTCCCTGGCACGAATGCTTAGTGGACGTTCTCCTGTCTCAACATGTAAGGCAAACAACCTGAAATGATCTGCAAACAGTCGTTAACCGAGACTTACACGCCTTTGATGGCAGCCACAGAACTCGCCAAAATAGGCAAGTGAAAGTCAATACTGGCCGTTATGTATGCGCGATACATAGTAACAATAACACATCTTTTTGCAACAAGCTCACTTGAGACAAGCGATTTAAGGATACCAAGTCTCGCGGACACAGTTTCCTTAACAAAAGACACGTCAACATGCCAGGACAGCTGTGGGTCCAGGTATATGCCTAGATACCTAACACTAGGATTCGAATGAACAAGGTAACCACCAACAGTAATAGTTCCAGCCAGCAAAGGCCCTCAAGAGATAATCATGAGCTCTGTCTTGGCCGGTGAGAGAAGCAAACCCCTAGAGGCCAGGAGGCACTCCCCTCTGGCAACAACACCTTCAAGGATGCACAAGAGGGATTGCAAATCCTCTCCAACAGCCAGAACCACAACATCATCAGCATAAGCATCAAATCTGGCTGACGAATCAAGATCAATGAGAATTGCATTGATAATAACAGCAAAGAGAATCGGGCTCAGACAACTCCCTTGCGGGAGTCCCCAGTTTGTTGATCTGCAGTCAAACCAATGACCATCAGCCCTGGTTGCAAAAGGCCTGACACCAAGGAGAGCAAGAGTGGCTTTCACCAGTCCCTCACTAACTCCTAATTCACACAAGGCATGATCAACCCATCTGATGTCCGCCATGTCGTAGGTGGCTTGGATATCCACAAACACACAAACAGCAATCTTGCTGCCAGCCCACGCTTCATGTATACCAGCATCGAGATATAAAATAGCATCCTGAGCACCACGATGGTGCCTACAGCCGAACTGAGCGCTGAAGAGTCTCTCCGAGACCTCTAGTTCCCGATCCAACCGCCGCACAAGGATCCTCTCATAAACTTCCCTGACGCATGACAGCAGTGCAATCGGCCGGTAGCTCGTGACCGAAGAACGGGGTTTACCCCGCCCAAGAACCGGCGTTAAGATAGAGAACAACCACGCTGGAGGGGGTGAGGCCCCTTCAAAACAATTCTGGAACAAGGCGACCAGCTCCATACGCCCCTGTACGGTAAGATTCCTCAGATCATTATACGATACAGAATCAATACCAACAGCGCTACCAGAGCGGCACAAAGACAAAGAGGCTTCGAGTTCAGATAATGAGATCGGTGCATCCCACTGAGACGAATGCAAGCAGATAGAGCGCAGCACAGGTGGGGGTGGAGGCCCCTTCGGAGAGCTGAAAACAAGAGTAAAATAGACGTTAAATGCCTGTGACATCCTGGGCCCACGAATAACATCTCCAGAACTATCCAAAACCCAGACAATCATTGAGCGTGGGTCCTTGGGACGAACAAGTCTCCACACGTGGGCAATGGGTAGACCGGCAGTAACCTTATCAGAAAGCCTCTTCCCAAATAGTGACTTCTCTTTCCGCAGAACGAAGCGCGACTCATTCGAGATTCCCACAAACTCAAACCAACGTTCGTCAGACGGAAATTGCCTACACCGCTGCCAGGATTGCCGTCGATCTCTAACAGCTCTGGTGCACACATCTGTCCACCAGACAGGGAACCTTGATTTCACACTAGGGGGCAAGCGACTTTTCCGTCGGTCTTTCTTTATCCAACAAGATACCCAACTCCCGAAATTACCCATCCCAACTCTTGGGCGCTTTGACCGATCCAGGGCTTGCTTCATAAAACCCGTACCTTTTTGAAACAATGCCACTGTGAAGTGGTTACTGCCCCTCAGGTCCTGAGAGACCTCAAACGAAAAGCCATGAGCAATTCCCGGGGAGCACAAAAACATGTCCAAAACTGATTCCTGGATATTGTTACCGCAGCACCTAACAAAGGTTGGAGTTCCGTTCTGAACAACTTCCAAACCCAACACACCAATTGAACCAATTTCCCCGTGCGTCGCAGTGCGTACCACCCCAAAACCAACGATGGGCGTTTAAATCTCCCCCCACAATTAATGGCTTAGGGAGTGCTTTAATCCATTGAGACCAGTCCGCACCATTGAGAGGCCCAACAATATGAATAAAGCCCACAGTTACCCACTCATACTCCCCCAAATCCTAATTATACAGGCATTCACATTAGAGCAAATTGGTAGAGTTGGCAAAACGAAAGGTACGCCACTTCTAACAAATACACGAATTCCAGAGTTGCCCGCGCCCGCTAAACCGCTAAAGCCTGGTGTGAAAAGTATAGTGCCTAATGGCAACTTGGTTTCCAAAAGACCCAAGATATCTACCTCATGACTAATGCTCTCAATTTCCCCAATCCTGTTTGCAACACCATGCACATTCCACGAGCAGATTGAGTAATTGAATTCAAAGCAATCTACTACTATTTACACTTAGTCATTTCACTCAAAACCAAATCCAATTCACATTTCATTAGTCCATCCTTACTATCTGCAGCAAGAGGCAAAGCACCGTTTTCACGAGTGGCGCTGTCATCTGGCATGGGGTCATCCAATTGGTGGACACCAACCAGGGAAACCCCACCAGTACACTCCGACACAGAGACACCACGGTGTAGCACACAAACATCAACCGATCCCATTGGTGGCTCCTCATTTTCCGACACCCTCTCAGAGGGTGCTGTATGATGGACACTTGAGATACCTCCAGCATCAACACTCACCTCACCACCAGAACCACAAGTATCAATTGGAGCAGATGACACGACGTCCAAAAGGGAGTACCTGTTACTCTCAACAGCCTTAAACTTTGTAGTTGGGGGGCTCATTCGGCAGGGATGTTTCTTCGAAGCCATTTTCTTTCTATTTCGTTGGCCAACCCAATCCGCCCCTTCACCAGGAGGAACTGGGGCCACACCCACATTGGTGACGAGATCACCCAAACGAGCACCAATTGGAGACACTTTGTCACACACTTTGTCATACACTTTGTCACACACATGTACAACCGTAGGATTTGGTTCAGCAGAGAGTCCAGCAGAGGGTCTTGCAGTAGGATCAGTAGAACGACCAGCAGCAGGACCACTTTCATGGCTAGCATTTCCGCGCCTGGGCTCTCCTTGTGAGGCAACACTTCTGAGAAGAACGCATGGATTTTCGCGGGTCACATAACCATGGCAATCCTTGCAACGCAGGCTTAAACAATGCTTACTAACGTGGCCACGAAAACTGCAACGGAGGCATCGGGGGGCCCTATCGGCAATGACCAAAAGGGCTGGAATCCCCCTTATCCCCACAATGTCAAGAATGTCTTCCAGCAATATAGTCTCTTTCAAACGTAAAACAATACTGCGCACCCCAGATGCAGCCCTTCTGCAGTGAGAAACTCGTGTTTGATCTCAAGAACTATACCATAATTCCACATAGACGAGCCAATGTCCTGGTCTGAGATTTCGAGGGGAAGCCAATGCGCCCTAATACGCACAATACGGTCATGTAAGTCATAGATTTGCGCCTCAAATCCATTCAAAGACAATCTTTTAACCTTCTTCACTTTGAGTTTTGCTTCATAGTCTGTAAATTCGACCTGAAAAATGTTATTGACGCGTAGCCAACACAGTCCGCTTATACACTTTAAGTCGATTATTTCAGCTAAAGCGTCTCTCAAATGCTTGATAAGAAAAGATCTTCCTGCCTGGTCAGCTATAACAACAAGAGACCTACTCATTTTCACGTTTGTCAAGCCACCATGGTATAATTTCCTCAGCCAAGACAAGCTGCGTGGGTCTTGTCCTAACTCGAAGTCAATTCTGTCCCAAACCCCAGTCTCAGTAATTTCTTCCCTGACTGCTTCAGCATACGTTACTTGTGAACAAGTATCAATCCAGCCCAATGCTGGGCTGGGAGCCGCACAAAGACCCCATCAGCAACAGTGCCGCGACTCGCAGTGACCACATTGTTGACAGTTTCATTGTTCAGCGTACCATTGTTTAAATTTCTGTTGTTTTTAAGTCTTGTTCACCATCAACAACTTTTCCGCCCGACACTCCATAAAGGTTCAAATCTAGTTCATCTATGCCAAGATCTTCTGCCATCTTCTTCACATTCGCATAAACTCCATCATTCAAAATGCCAGAATCAATGTCTTTCTGCCCCAAAATCCCTTTTTCCCACAGGCGCAACATAAACTGCTTCACTTGGCCGGTCATATTGTTTTCACCTTACTGTTTTCGGCCACTCTGCACGATAGCAATGATAAACCTCGTGCTCCGCAGTAATTGTTACTGTGCAATTTGAAACAATTTAGCTCAGCTATGAAAGCCTGCTTTTACGAAATAAGTAAGCCATTCCATCGTGTTTAGGTACCAAAACGTGGCTTAGTTTGATTCGAAACTATATGCCTTTAGCTGAAACACGGATGCTTTCATTTTACCCATCAACAATCAACGGTTTAGACTAAAATGTTAGGCACCGTAGCAAAGACATAACACGGGCACGAAGAATGAAAAGCGATTAAAGTGATTGTTACGTACTTCTACTTGCTCTTAATACTTGTCCTATGAGTCCAACCTTATTATGCAGATGTAAATGTGAGCTATAATCCGATCTTGTGCGCCTCACCTGTTGTTGCCCTATTGTTACACTGCAGCATTGTTTGCCCCTCCGCCGCCTGTCCAATTTTCTACAATTCTCGTGCGTAAACGAACTCCGGCCGGCCGGGTAAATAATGCGACAGAAAGCTTTGGAAATTGTATAGATCTACGGGGTTTACCGAGTAGACAACAGAAAGTCCTGTTTCAGAGCTGTGCATAATGTATCATACGAAAAAGATACCTAAACATCGTTGATTTCATGCTAGCTACTACTACTACTTATTACTAGCTAATTCCACTCAGATAAAATAATTTATGCGACAGATATACTTGAAATTTGACATCCAGTTTATGTTGGACTCCAAAAGGTGCCTTTTGTGGTTTGACATGTGGGGATGTTTTAAATCCAAAGATTGTAATCATTTGTAATGCTAATTCGTGAACATTGGGAACACGCCAATTATTATCAAAATAATTGTCCTTTCCTTTCTTTTCCTGTATTTTATTTGAGGCCATAACCGAACGTTGAACGCCCCAATACAAAACTTCATTTACATAAACTACTTAACATATTACAAACAAAAACGTCAAGTGTGCCGTAAAAAAAGGGTTATAGGATTAAAGTTTCACTTTACTTGTTAAAATGTACACGGATGAAAATTGATCATTTTTTATTGAAATAATCAAATGTACAATTGAGAAAATTGCATCTGTTTAAGTGCTGTTGTGCTTTACGTTTTAAATATATGATTCGTAAAGTACAACAGCACTTAAACAGGTGCAATTTTCTGAATTGTACATTTGATTATTTCAATTAAAAATCATCAATTTTTATCCGTGTACATTTTAACTTCAATGATATAACACTTTTTTTTACGGCACACTTGACGTTATTGTTTGTAATCCGTGTACCTTTTTTGCAGCTATGGTGTCACGCTACAAAGGTTTATGCATGCAGTCGATTGTGGAAGTCCATTTCGAAACAATTCATCTCAGCTCTGAAATCTTGAATCTTCGAAATAAATACATTTTATCGTTTCTAGCTGCCAATTTCGAGGTTAACAACGTTACTTAGTTTGCTTTAAAACCATATCCGTTTAGCTGAAACACGAATTCATTCATTTTACCCGTCAACAGTCAACCTTGTAACAAAGACATAACACATGTACGAAGAATGAAACTGGCGTTTGCTGAGTGGTAAAGTTCCCTAATTATAACAATGTAAAATGATGATTAAAACAATGTAACTCCGGAATGGCTCGACCAATTAAAAAAGTAGTCTCTGTGAGGATGAAGCCCAAGAAATTTCTGGCTTAGATCATGTTTCAGATTTTCGGTAAGTGCAGTAGTTTTGTCTGAACCCGTGTCACACAAGAACAACAACAAGAAGAACACTTTTCAAATTTACGTGTGGTTACATAAATGTTGGTGTAAAGTTGGGAAAAGTTGCTATCTACTATCTGGCCAAGTTTGGTCGATATATTTTGAATAGAAACGGAGAAATTGGTAGTTTTAATTTTGCTGGAGAGAGGACTTCAATCATCGCCGTGTATGATACAAAGACACCATGTCTGCAGATACAATCATACCAAATCATTAATTTGAAAACTGGAACACTGGGGCACCAAAATGAGAGGCCCATCCTCTCTTTCCCATTTAGGGAAAGTTCCGATGGGCAAACGACTGATCACAAATACCACAACACACCACAAACCGAAGCACAAACTCGATGAACCCATCTTCTCTTGCCCATTTAGGGAAAGTTCCGATGAGCATATGGATCATCAGCACACCACTCACGAGACATCATGGCGCACTTCACACAGCACCCCCACGGGCACTCCCCCTGGACTGTCTTGGTAGCCTTATTGCGTGGTGTTCCCCCAGCAGAGTAACAACTAAAACACAGCTTAATTCAAGCACAGGAATGGACGTGTTTATTAGGCATCCAGGCCTTATATAATAAATTGTCATGTGACACAGTGATCATGTGTCACATCTATGATGAGCAGTACCATTCAATTACATGGTTACATGTTATGGCACTCCTAGTAGTTGGTTAGTCTAGGTTAGGGTTAAGAAAAGGTAAACAAGGATTGCTAACTATTGTGGTGCTACACGTGACCATACCACACTAACGACAGAGAAATAAAAACACTGAAAAGAAAATTCCTAACTTCCTGAAACAAAAAGAAACAATTGGGTGTATTTTTTTTTCTATAACATATTTTCTATTGTAAGTCACTGTCTAACCTTATGAAGAAATTTTAATTTAAGAGAGAAAGAAAGCTATCAAATCGCTTTCACAGGAAATTAGCTTGTACACTTTTTTGAAAGCTACAAAAAAAAACTTAAATTTTACATACAAAACTCAAGAGAAAAATTTTTCAAGAATAGCCTGTGAAACGGTTGGCTATCTTAAATTTGCAGTTTTGACATATTTGACATTTTACTTGTTTTATTTTTAGGATATAGACAATGGCAATGTTCAACAATTTTTATTAATGCTGCGATTTTGAATTTTGAGGACTTCAGGTCGAGAATTTTGCTGAATTTTGAAGAATAATTTTCCAGACTTTTGTAGCACTTCAGATATTGTAGCATATTCTGGCTACAGTTTCGTTGAACATCTACATCTTAATTTTACTTTGGCTTTATGCACACACAAGTCAATGTTACCATGAAAATAAAAAAACGTATAAGATTAAAACCAAGGAATCTGCTTTCCTTACGAATAACAAGTTACGAGCACATGTTTGTCTCACGACAACAATTAAAATTTTCCTTGTTAGTTCAGGGCACACATGACTAGAAACGCGACACTTTTGCCAGCACGGTTAACTACTACGAATAACTACATTACAAAACAACGAAGTTACAGTTGCATTAGTGCGTTTTTAATTCATAAATTCAAACGGTTAGGTGCTTTTTTTAGTAGTTTGTGACGTCCTAAATCTGGAGAACATTTTTTGGTTTCGGTTTCGGAAACAACTTCTTGAATTGGAGAAATCACTTTCCGTTTGGATTTTTTGTTTAGTGGTTTTGGAGTCTGCTGAATAGTGTCGGACTCTATGGCGCTATTATCATTGTTAGTTTCCAATTCTCGTCCAAAGAGGGACGATGCGCTGTTGGGCGGAAACAAATCTTTTTCTATGACACATTCATCGGTGACACCGCCTACTTGCTGATCGGTGATTGGTTGAAGGGAAAGACTGTCATGATAATGACGTCTGTATGCTTTTGATTGGCTGGTGCCAGCTTTAGTGCGTGTGCACTCAGGTGACTTTGGGATTGACCTTTCCGAAGGCGTCAACAAACTGGCAGGACTGGAACCAATCGATTTCCTCGTACGATAATTAGGCGTGTCAGCTATGTGACTCGGCTTGACGGTGGAAGAACGCTTGTTTTCAGGGTAATTAACGGGTGGATTATTCATTACTAAGTTCGGTGTATTTCGCGATGCGTTTGGCAAAGTATCAGGACGTAGACTAGACAATGGCTCGTTAGAAATTACCGCGTCTATCATGTCTTCTACAACTCTCAATCGTAAGTGACATCTTGCCTTACGCACAATTATGTTAGCTTCTGTTAGTACATTATAGATTTCATGTGGTAGTATGGCATTTATTATACCGGGTAGCCATAACTTATCAGATGTACGGCTGAAGTTACGGTACCACACGAGCGTGTTTAATGTAAACTTAACCAATGTTTTATTTTGCGAACTAGCAATTTGTTTGTGTTGACGTTCTTTCACATTCGCTATTGGGTCCGGAAGTAGTAAATCAAGTCGTGATTTGAACTCACGGTTAAAATAAAGTTTTGCAGATGTAGCTTGTGTGGTAGTACTTAGTGTAATTCTACTAGATTCTATAAATGCATTAATACAATCTTGTACTCCGAGACCATCCCTTCTCGCAGCCTAATAGATTTTCTTAAAGTTCTTGACAAAAACTTCTGCTGGCCATTTACCCAGGGCGAATAACTTGGCCCTTTTAGGTGACAAATACCCTTTGACTTTAGCCAATCTTGAAACAAACTCGAACACCATTGAGGGCCGTTGTCCGTAACAAGTACGCCAATTAAGCCGTATTCGGCAATGTGGGTATTCATAATACCTATCACTTTTTTGGACGTTATGGTTTTTATTTTGTGTACAAATGGGATTCTACTATGGGCGTCCACCATGATTAAAAACATGTAATTATCTACAGGCCCACAAAAATCTGCGTGAAAACGTGCATTTGGTTTGCGCGGGTACTCCCAGATATGATTCGGACCTGGTGATTGGTTTTCCTTGAACTCTTGGCAGTTTGCACAAGATTTTACCTTACGCTCAATTGCGGCGTCCATAGAAGGCCACCAGATCTTTGCTCGTGCGAGACCTTTTAACTTAACAATTCCTAGATGGGAACTATGTAAGTTTTTAAGCATTTGTTTCTGCAAGGCTGCGGGAATTATGACTCGGAATCCCCAAAATAAAGTATCTGATTCTACAGTTATTTCAGTATGCCTGGTAAAATATGGAAGTAAATCCTGGTCGTCATAATGACTGGGCCAGCCATGGTGAACGTATCTAAATACTTTGCATAGAATAGGATCCCTACGACTTTCAGCAACTAACGTTTCATTTAAAACTGGTAAGTTAGAAATGGTTTCTAGTGCTAATACATTGTACTGCTCCTCAGCATGTTCAAATTCCTCATCATTGGGGAGGGGGAGACGTGACAATGCATTAGCTGTTACATTTTCCTTTCCAGGAATGTGCTGAAAATCATAGGAATACCCGTTCAGAAGGACTGCCCAACGCTGAACCCTCGCTGCTGCCATTTGAGGAATACCTTTTTTGGAACCAAAAATCCAAAGAAGAGCCTTCTGGTCGGATTGAAGGATGAACTTTTGCCCATAAACGTATTCGTGAAATCTTTTCACGGTCACGGTCAAAGTGGCTATAACCTTGTTCTGCCTTTGTTAATTTTCTGGAGGCAAAAGCTATTGGTCTGCTCTCACCATTAGGTATTATATGCATCAGGCTAGAACCTGTTCCATACAGACTTGCGTCACAAACCAGCTTGAGCTTCTTTTTAGGGTCATAATGAACCAGTATCTTTGATTTAACAAAAAGTTCTTTAACTGTATTTACTGCCTTGTCACAATCCTTCCCCCAGATCCATTTAACTTTGGGGCTTAACAGCCTGGTCACTGGGGCAAGAATATGTGGCAAGTTTGGGAGATACTTAGAATAGTGGTTTACGAATCCTAAGAAACTTTGCAACCCCTGTATGTTAGTGGGGTTAGGGGCGTTGGTAATGGCTTCAATAACCTCTGGCAGGGTGTGTAAACCTTCCGCGTTGATCATGTGACCAAGATACTTAAATTCAGGCCATGATAACTTGCATTAGTCAATACGAAGTTTAGCTCCCGCATCTTGGAGTACAGTCAAAAGTTGGTTTAACGATTCGTCATGGGATTTTCCCTTGCCACTGACCAAAATGTCGTCATAAAATGGCATGCACTTAGGAATTTTGTTAGTGACTTATGTCATAACGCGCTGGAATATTCCTGGACTTGAGGCAAGGCCTAAATGCACTCTAAGCCATCTAAAAAGTCCTAGTGGCGTGTTAATCGTTAAAGCAGCTTGGGACTCCTTATCCAACTCAATTTGCAGGAGCGCATCCTTCAAATCTATCAAACTAAAGGTATCACTGCCTGATAACTGACTAAATAACTCTCCGGCTGTGGGAACTGGGTAATGGTCTACCTCTAGCTGAGGATTAACGGTGGTTTTGTAACCCTAATGACACGTATGTCACCGTTCGGTTTGTGAACTATGACCAGAGGGGTCGCCCATTCGGAAGTTTCCACAGCCTCCAGAATACCCAGGCCAACAAGGCGCTGAATTTCCTCATTTACTCGTTCTTTTAAAGCAAGGGGGACAGGGCGAACTCGGCGGTAAACCGGTTTCGCATCAGCCTTTAACTGTATTTTGGCTTTGTAGTTTTTGAATTTTCCAAAGCCAGGGCCAAAAAGCTCTGGAAACCCCTCTTCAATCTCCTTTGTGTTAACCACAAATGGGTTTAACTTAACTTTTTTAACCTGTTTAACTTTAGTTTGGAAATCAAAAAAAGGCATCGTTTCCTACTCGAAAGACAGAAATAGAAACTTTGCCAAATAAATTCGACTTATAGTGTTCGGATACCATAGCATCTAAATGCTCGTTTTGGCCATTTACAGTTACTTCCAGGTTAACTAGAAACATGGCTAACTCCTCCCCTTCAGTGTACGAGTTGATAGAGTATGGGCTATTTAGTAATGGCACATTTGAAAAGTATTTGTTGTAACGGTCCATGGAGATGACTGTTCCATCTGCACCGGAATGTTGTTCCATAAGTAACTCAACTCCGTTCAGAGTAACTGGAATGTACCATTTAGCTATTTTAATTTGGTTAATGACTACTTTGTTAGTTTGCACTGAAGCTGAACCTTGTTCAGTTATGCTGCTCACTCTGATGGTGTTATTTTGCAAGTGATAGTCCTCAACGGACTCTAATTCACTAGTTGAATCATCAAATTGGTTGTTAATGTCACTACCCTCAGTTTCAGACTCACTAAATTAGTTTTTGGTAAGCAGATTAACCTTTTTGCGGTAGCAGTATTTGTTTTTAGCCTTACTTTTGGGACTAAAACTCTGGGATGATTTTGAGTTTACTTTAGGTGCTTTATCATTAGGGCTTTTTCTACAAACTACCTTTAGATGTCGTTGGGTGTGACACTGGCCACAGATGTAATCTTTGTATTTACATCTAGACTTTACATGGCCATCGCATCCTCAGCAAAAACAAGTGATATCTGAACCGGTTTTAGGTTGAAACTTATAAGTTTTGTTTCTTTTAGCGACATAATTCACAGATTTGATGTTTGAACGAATTTCTGCTTGGTCTGCCTCTGCAGATTCCAGAGACAGAGCAAGAGACACAGTTTCAGATAAACTTCAGATAAGTTTTCTTTAAAAGCTGTATTTGTATCCTTGCAGACAAAATACCACCAATGAAACTATCACGAATCATCTCACTGTTAATGTTCTTAATTTTGTCGAAATCATAATGTCAGTTAGAAGCTTAAGAGCTGAAACATATTGATTTAAAGATTCCTCAGACTTTTGAGCTCTTCTGAAGAATTTCATTTGTTCTGAAACCACAGAAGGAAGCGGCTCCAAATCGTCTAAAATAGCTTTTACTAATTCCTCATACGAAAAATCTATTGGAACCTTAGGGGAAATAATGTTTAAAATTTTGTCAAACATCACTCTCCCCACTGTTGCCATTAAAATATCCAATTTATCTGCATCAGCAACTTTCTTTGCTCTAAAGAAATAATCTATACGTGTTGAGTATTTGTCCCACATATCACATTCATTGTCGAAGTCAACAAACAGGCTAGACGGTTTTGCTATATCGTCTGAGTCTGTATCGTTAGCATTTAGGCTAAGATTAGGGTCAATGAATAAATCATTAACTGCAACGTCAACTATGTCATTTGCAAAAGTAACGTCTGTATTGACGGCCACTACAGATGGTTTCGAAAACTACTGCATCTACCTAAAATCTGGGTAAAAACTTTCTTGGTATATGAAAATAAATAGGAAAAGAATCGATCATTTGTTCAAGGTAGATGGAGGGACAGAAATAAATTTCACGAAAAGTCAATGAGTTATTCACTTGCTTCGCTTGCTAGGCCAATGTTAAAAATAATGGACTCCCTGGATAATGAGTAAATATTCGGAACCTTTGGCAGCAAAAAGTCTAAAAAATATGTTGATGTATAATATGTGAAGTACCAAGATAATTTAGAACAAAACTGTCTAGCTTGATTTTAACTGTTGTGAAACAAGGAATTTGACTACTGGTATCAATAATTTGCAGCCATAGTTTTGATTCATTTTCGTGTGCCCGCTGTTGTATAGCTGACTTGTATGCAACACGATGCGAAGCGTAGATCTGCGAACGAAACACGCGCAGGTCAGTGTGTTTGACCAAGCAACATGAGCGTTTTGCTACCTAACACACGAGCAGAAACGGCTGCATGCATTCTGTCTGGAGAGGGCTTAACTCTGTAACTGTATTTTGGAGTTTCATATGCAATTGACCAACCCGTCGTGAGCAAGTAAGGTGTTTTGTTCGATGCGATGAGCGGCAAGCCTATCAGGGGCTTTTAGGACTTCTTGCACGCCTCCGTTTCCTTCAAGATGAAAGAGTATTATTACGAGTATGCTTTGACACACCATGTGTGGCTTGACGCATCAAAAATCACAAGCACATGAACATGTAAAGCACAAAGTAGGCCACAAGGTAAAATGTGACGTTTCGTCTCAACTATAGTCAGTGCCGTTATCAAGCATACAAATTCGTATAAATTGCTTAAATACATTGAAATAATCAAGGCACAGCATACAAAAAAAAATTATATTTAAACCCACTTTCACCGGAGCAACGCAGGGTCGTACTGAACCCAGGCCATTTTTTTAATTCTTCGTTTTTAATTAGATCCAGTCAATTACCGTGCAGCGTGCTGTGTCGCAACCGCCTTCAGCTTTATATATAATTATGCTTGATAGAGCAGCACAGTCATCTTTTACTACTGCCTGCTTTATGGACAATTAACAATTTCGTGAAAGTCACCATCAGTTCGTCACGAAAAAAATGACATCATGTTAACGGTATCCTATAATGTCTTCTCTGTTGGAGACAGGGGCTTCATACACAATGTTAATTCTCACGGTACCAGCTCATTACTGTGGCACGAGCCAGGATGGAATTACATAACTAAATTCCATAAGGCTAACGTGACCTTCTTTAGAATTGTATCTTAGAGCAATCACCTATTCACATCTCAAGAATGCATCCACACTAAAATGACACACAAAATTACTGCTGGAGTGAACCGTGAACCGTGAACAACGCGTCCAACCATAGCTGCATCTGTGCAATATCTTCTCATATTATAGAACACGAATGGACGGCAAAGAAATGTACTTAAGGGGGGGGGGGCGGATGAAATGAAAATGCAACCACCAAATTTTCGATGTTGCGCCCGCCGAGATCCTGGAAAAAAATTTGACCCCCCCGGTCCAAAAATAGTGGGGGCCCCCCCCCCCCCCCAAGCTGTGGGCTTTCGTATATCAATTGAGACCGTTTGCAGATGATTCCTGCAGCCAAGATTAGTGCTGTAGCCAAACTAAGTAAGTAGCTCTCCAAACATATAGTTACCGTCAGTTGTAAGGAAACGTGTTTCGTTTTTAACGAAAAGACATGTTGGTTTAAAAATGTTCTATAAAATGTTCCTTACACCCATCTCCTGTACAATAAGTATGATGAACACACTTAACACTGAACACGCTTGAATACCCACATTCGCAACATACTCAGCACCTAAAAGACCGAAGAAGCCAAGAAACCAGGTGCCAAGGAGTTACTAGAAAGTTTTTTGTAAAAATTAGACTTGCAGAAACGGTACTAATAGCGTCAAAACCTTGCAACATTTATATCATGGGGTGTCCCAGACCCTGACGTGTTTTTAGAAATTTTGACTCTGAAAGTGCCATTTTTGAGGTCCAAAAATGACTTTTTCTTCCAGTTGATCAGTGTGCTTTTGACCCCCCCCCCTTGACGGCACCTGCAAAATTTTTAAGCCCCCCCCCCCCCCCGATAGAGAGGGTCTTAAATAATGACCTCCCCTAATTTCCCCAACCCCCCCCTCCCCGGCGATAAATAATGACTGGTCCCTTACACCACTGGATACAATGAAAATTTGACACTTTACACAGTTGACTTTTTA